>OZ010736.1:32039242-32311742 GCA_963932295.1 Tipula lateralis | reverse complement strand
CAGCTCCCACTGCTATTACGCGTATATAGAGCAATTTATCGGCATGGTCAATTATTACCATCGTTTTATTCCGAAGCTCGCAGAAATGCTCACCCCAATTCATTCACATTTGGCACTATTACGTACAAAGCCAAAAACACCAAAGAATTTTTACTGGCCAGAAGAATGCGACAATGCATTCAATACACCAAAGAATGAATTGGCTAATATTACTTTGCTGGTACATCCGCAAAATGAAGTTTAATATAGCATTACAACTGATGCATCGAACACGGTAGTATAGGTGCCGTTCTGCAACAGTATCACAATAATAATTGGGAACCACTGGGGTTTTTCTCTAAAAAATTATCGAATGCCGAACGTAAATACTCCGCATTCGATCGGGAATTATTAGCAATTTATCAATCCATTAAACATTTTAGATACTTTGTTGAAGGTCGAGATTTCACTATTTACACCGACCACAAATCCCCTAACCAGAGCAATTCAGTCTAAAACTGAACGAAATCCAAGGCAATCACGCCATTTGGACTACATAAGTCAATTCACCACGGATATTCAGCATGTGAACGGTAAAGACAACGTAGTTGCGGATGCATTTTCCCGCACCATCGATAACACAATCGCAGACGTATCTTTCCGCAATACACATAATACAGCCGCCACTCGTAAATTGATTTCTGCTCGCTACTTTTGGCCCAGCATAAACAAGGACGTCATTGGACAAAAGCCTTTTTATCCTGCCAATAATCTAAAGTCCAGAGACATACAAAATCTCCTCATGGACTCTTCGAAATTCCACCATCATTTCGAACACATCCATTTAGATATTGTAGGACCACTACCCCCATCAAATGGATACACATACTTACCTGTGTCGACAGATTCACACGCTGGCCCAAGCATATTGCATGACCAATATGTCTGCAACCACTATAGCAACTACATTTGTCCACAATTACATATCCCGATTTGGCGTTCCTCTAGAAACTACTACTGATCAAGGAACGCAGTTCGAGTCCAAATTATTCACTGAGTTAACAAAACTTCTTGGCTCACATCGTATACGGACAACAGCCTTTCATCCACAGGCTTAATTCGACATTAAACTCACATACATTTGTTCGGTTCGAGATTTTTTTTTGTTTTACGCTATTATACAGGTGAGTGTATTTTGGTGGAATTTTAGGAAGCGGATAACAATAACGGTTGCCGCACCAATCGATTCTGCGTGGTGGCCAAGTTTGCTCCGAGTCCACCCTATATATCACGCTACATCTGTTAGTCTTGTTGAAATGAAGTGATACTCAAGTGAGAAATCGAATTATTATGACACTAAGGTGGTGTAGTTATAACCAGCAGATCTGGATATAGCCAAGTGACTTTAAAAGACCAAACATGCTCTTCGTCACTGTTGTTGGTCATATGTACTTACTTGAGTGGTGTATCAAGAGGCATAATATTCTGACAGATACGTTGATTTTAAGTCATTTTCTGGTCCAGAATTATACCTAGATATTCGAATTTTATGGGAAAGCTGATAAGATTTGAATGAATTTGTCCTTATTGTTTATGATTAGTCACAACATTGTCAATTAATTTAAACAACGTTTAATACTTTAATATGCTCCTGTAAATTGTCAAAACTCCTCTACGACCTTACTGGTGCGCGAAACTTTTGGGCTGATCCATCTTTCATATTACCGTCCTATATACATATATGAATCACCATTTCAATGATACTTTATTCCTCGACGAAATTATAAGTTGTCGTACACAGACGTTGTTTTTCCCTTAAATACCTTAATTCAAGGATGTATCTATCAATTTGTTACTTCCTAACCTGCGATTGAGATTACGACAAAGAAAGCTTATCCTTTTCTAAATATCAACAAACTTTTTAGATCGGTTAGGTGTTTCACGATACATTAGCACTCTAGATTTGGCATCAGGGTCTCATCAATTCGAGCTGGACCTAGAGGGAATCGCTTATGTTAAAATACAAACCAATTCACGTCTTTGTGTCATCCATGCAAACAAGTGGTGCTGCTTAACGTACAACCAACGCCTACTATTAGAATATTTTCGAAACTATACCGTACTATACCGGAGTGATTGACCTTGGCACACTTAGCGATGTTTGTGTACAACACTACGCCTTGTTGTAGTACAAACCATGTCCAATATACATGGTTATAGAGGATGATATCCAAATCGAACGATGTTCATTAGGAGGTTACATCTTAAGCTAATTTCTCGCATATGATAGTTCTCGGATACATCTCTGTAATTTGAATCACAGTTTTACTTTTCCCTTCAATAACCCCTCATGAAGAAATCTGAAGTGGTCAAATTAGGGAATTGTGAAGTCCATTTATGAACGAGTAGTGTGTGATAAAGTACCATCTTGTTGGAACCACATATTATGTAGACCTAATTTTACACTTTGACCCATTCTTATCTCAACACAGTTAATTGAAGCATCTTATATTTCGACGTCTGAATATCTGTACAGTGTGTAAAATTGTATGTGATTTCCGAGATGAGGTAGTCAGTTGTAGTTTAATTTGCTCCAAAGTGTATCACGCCAAATGTTTATCCATCACACAGACAGTGTCACAGGCGATAATATCGCATAAATGTCTTAGTTGGTACTGTGATAACTGCTGCAACTTAAAAATTATAGCTGTGGCAGGGAGGCTGGACTTATTGTCTAACCAAATGGCAACATTCTCTCAAAAAATGGAACTGGCCAGTTCCAGAATAGAAGAACTGAATAACGAGATCGGGAAACTAAAAAAGAAACCCTCATTGTGCAATTGCCAATGTTCTGATGGTAAATCAATTGGACAGAAAACTGCGGACAATGTTGAAGTCCCCATTTTAAGGCGATCAAAAAGGATATAAGAGATATTGCACTCCAAAACATCCACTACTGATAGCACTGATTTTGTGAAAATTCTAAGCAAACCAAAACCCAAAGAAAATAAAAATATGGACGGAAGGAATTGGAAGATAGTAGTGTCTAAGAAAGAAACGAGATCATTTCGAATACTTCGACTGAAACCTCAACTAATGAAATTAGTATTCGAGTAGCTCAACCAAGAAGATGGCATTTTATTAGTCGAATTCACTGCTCAGTATCAAATATAGAATTCAAGCAGTTAGTGGATAATATTATACGTACTGAAGACGTGTATATCCACCGAATAGTTCCAAAGCCACCAAGTGGTCTGAACTATAACTATATTTCATATAAGATCAATATCCCTAGTGAATCATTTGATGCAGCAGTGAACTCTAAAGTTTGGCCTGATAGGCTGCTAGCAATGGAATTTGAGTGGTCTCAAAAGAAATCGTTTTTTTCAAAATCTTCGCCTAAACGATCAAATTCGATAAAAAATATGAATTCTATTCTATCAATTATACCGCCGAAGCTTGAGTCATTTAACTTAAAATCTACGAGATGAAGAGATGCAATGTGTGATGTTAAGGACGAAATAATGTCATTTACCGGATTTACTAATAGCTGCCCAATGAGAGTTATTACGCCTGTTAATATGGTGAATCGTGGAGCTCAAACAGATGCACAAAATAATATACAAATTACTTAACCCTCGTCAACCTCGATCCTTAAGAGATTTACTTCTAAATTCAAATCAACTGCTAAGAAAGTATTGCCATTGGAAGATTATGATAAGTGCTTTCAGTTTTTAGAAGATATTCCTAATAAAAACTACGCTTATAATAAACCTGAAGTAATTTCGTGGATAAGGAAAACCCTTCCCGAAGTTTCACTTCTAATTGTGGTAGCTATGTATGAAAAAATGGATAGATACTTGCTAAAAGGTTACTTAAAGAAAAATAAAATAAATATAGGCAATCACTACCAAAAAACCATCAATGCGGTAACAAAATTGTATAAAGTTGAAAATAAATTTGTGATAATAATAAATAATCAATACAAAACCAAATGCAGTGATCTTGTTCACTTTATAAGAATAATCACAACATCACTACATCTTAGAAATCCGCAAACGTTTCAGCTTGCCATTGATGTTTCATATGTTACGTTGAACATTTAGAGGATGCTATAAATTTTATTACCAATAGCATGTTCTCAAATGTAAAATGCATTTTGATTATTCCATTCAACGATGAAGTAAGATACGAAAGAGCGTTGTCGTCCAGATGGATTATTGACACGAATACGGAAGTTATTCCAGAATCGCCGACATACTTTTCAAATGAGAATAATGATCATTACTACTTGAATTCAATAAAACAAATTCTTCATTTAATGAAGTTTTCCAATTTATTTATATGTGATCATCTATAGCAAAGTTGTATAAAAATAATATCGGTACTATACCATTTTCTGCAACTTCTCATTTCATTGCAGATGACTTATGTTCACTGAGTTTGCGGTCTCTTTGTATATTTGCTACAATGTTTCGTTTGATGAACCTGACAAGGAAACTCAGAATCAGTTTGATATATAATATTCCAATATGTTACTTTTACTCAGATCTGTTTGTCTTGCCCATGCCTGTTTGTCTTATGCATACCGCTGAAGGATGGAATTCAAAACTAACCGCCTAAAGTGGTCACTGTCTCGAAAGTACTGAAGTATTACATAAACCTACTGAGCGTAAATTCAGATCCAAGCTCTCCAAACACTAGGAGAAATCTTGGCTCGTAGCATTATTAAGCGATTGATTAGGAATAAATAAAAAGTGTTTTAGGATGACGAAGATACAAGTCGGTAGAAAGTACAAAACATTAATAGACCTGGAAAAGGCAATTTATAAAAGCTTGTCCTGTGGGACAGGCTATAAGCAGAACTATTGAATTTGAGGCAATGAAAATACACTAGATAGTAAACTGGTATAGCTTATGCCAAACGATTTCAAGTTGAAAAAAGCAGAGATCATACATTTTGGACTATGGACAAATAGGAGCCAAACCAAAAACCGTTTTTAACGTAATGTTTCCTAAAACCAGTGTGCCCTTCTTTTTGATTTGTATTCTGACGGTGAAACAGTGTTTGTGAAACAGAATAGCCTCGTTTCAGCGGAACAGAAAAATTGGCGGCCAAATTGGTAGTGAGAGATTAGGTTCGGAACGAGTCTGTTGGAATGTGATTGGTGTGTGTTGCTAGTGAACCTAGAAATAATGGGTTTATAAATCGATATCCTTATTGTATCGTTAACTTAGTCTTTGAAATGTCCTCATCTGTTGTAGATTTTTTGATGAGCTGGTGTATGAGTTCACGAATGTGTAGTCGGTCTATTGGTGGCAGTGCTTATTCTTCTACAACTCGAACCAGTTTTGGCAAGATTTCTATATTGCAGATTTTTGATTCCATTTAAGATATTTGTCACTCTTCCTAGGGTATACTGACATGAAAGCGGAAGACACTGATCTATCTGTATGATAACTTATTTAAAAAATGATTTAAAAAACACATACGCTTAATAGCAAGCAAGCTGGACTCGTGGTAGGATCGTTACAAGTGAAAAGGGAGAACTAACACAATCACTTAATCAGTATTACTAGAGTCCCAAAAAAGTGTTAGCTAGGAGAGGTCTTAAATTATTGCTTCGGAGATTCTGACTCTTTTTGCGCTCCATTTCCTCTGTCACAATTTTAATGTATTAGCTTTTTCAAGTTCAATATTCAAATGTTGGCAACTATAGATTACGTTCCAATATTTCAATGAATTCGATTAGAAAGAATAAAATCAAGCCAATCCAACGCAAGCCAGTAGAAAAAACCGGAAAATTTCCAATTAAATTGGAAAACAAATCGCCCAACCACCTTCATTTTTTATATTTAATTTTTCCAAGCCCATGCCCGTATCACACTTGAAACGTCAAAATATCTACTTAAAGTATATACATGTACAGTGTCGTATGTCATACACGTGTATATATATATGTATGTGTGTGTGTAGCAAGAAACAGGAAAAACCCAATAACAAATTAGTCAAATTACGTATTCTTAACACGAGAAACTATAATTTTTTATTTTCCATTCTCTATACTCAACTCTCAAGCTGATGTTAAATTTTCCACAAGTAAAGAAAACCATCCATCCCGTATAAGTATTATAGCCATGATGCTTTTTGGATCAGTTTGCAAAAAAAAAAAGAAAAATAATTTATTTTCAATATTGATTTTTGGGTGTTTTGTTGTTGTCGCTGTCGTCGGAAAATTTATTATTTTAACAAGTTTAAGGACATTCGCTCTACGAATACATATACTAAAATTGAAAAGCGATGATTTTACAATCAATCAAATTGAGTTTATGTATATAGAGTCCAGGATCACCTACATACATATATACATACATCCATTCATTGGAAAACTTCCAATTATATATAAAATGATTATGGGAATCACATTAACCTCGCACCGACTATACATCTTAAATTTTATAGCGTGCAGCTGAGATCGGTTGTGTACATATATCCAAAAGCTCTGAATAATTAATTTACCACTTATTTTATGACATCAAATTTGCACGTAGACGTAATAAAAAAAAATGGTAAGCAGTTTTTACATCGAAAAATTAATTTTCTCAATTTTCCACAGATTTTTTTTCCATTTTGCTCTCGATTTAATCGGATTTACAATATTAAAGTTGTAAATTTTCTATTGAAAAACTGGTATTACGAAGACTGTTTTTTTTTTGGTATACTATAGATGAAGGAAAAACTCATTGACTTTTATGTATTCAACAGTGTGTTTTCTTGCACTGGCGAATGGGTGTCGGAACGAGGCAATAGTGATCGGATTATGGAATAATATTTCAATTTTCCCATTTCACACCTCGAGAAACTTCTGTATACACAGATGGTTTGGGGTTATTGAACGAATATGAAGCTTGTAGGAGCTTTATGCTAATTTTGAAGTAATTGTAAATCCGAATTGTTACTTGTATCTTGTAATCCACTACTAGGCCGCTTTCGATCTGATGATGACGTCATTGAATGACTAGGTGATCGAAAAGTTCAAATCCATCTCCTCGGGCATATTTATTTATTTATAAATAAGTCTACAAGTACGACTTGACATTAAAAATGACGTTATAGTCAGACATATAAAATAATATTAAAAATCAGGAAGAAGCAAAGTGTTGCTTCAATCTTCGTTTTAAGGTATCCTTGCTAGAAGTAAAATCGAACAGGTGATTTATGTGATTAAAGCTTTTGCACATCATGTTAATCGGTTCATTAGAACCATAGTTGGTTCTATGGACATTAACTTGCAAGAACTCATTTCTCCTTAGATGTCTACTGGGTACTTAAATTTGTAAATTTTCCAGTATTGATGGTTCGTCAATGTGACCTAATAAAATATTACCAACAAACGAACACTTTAAAAGCTCACGTCTATTTTCCAGATTTGCTATGTTGTTTGTTTTGCAGCCATCCAGATATGGTGGTAAACGTTGCAGGTTTTCATGGTATGGTAATTCGTAATCATACTCCCAACCGCTTTTCCAAGTTAAGTGACGGATAAACTTTTCTGAATTCCAATTGCGACCGCACGTATTGCTCACATTTTTCTCGAAAACAACACCGAGGTCTTTGATCTCAGACACTCGCTTTAGGGGCATATTGTTTACTTCGTATTGTTTTAAAACTGGATTTAATTTCCGGTGAAATGATTTGACTCATACCATATCGCTAAATTGTCAATGTCCTCTTGAAGTTTCTTGGCATCGCTTAAGTTCTCAACAGTTCTGTATATTTTGAGGTCATCAGCAAACATTAAAATTTTAGAGGGTAGAATGATTTCAGTGATTGCGTCGATGAAAATGGTAAAAATCCAAGGGCCAAAATGAGAACCTTGTGGAAAACCCAATGTAGCTTGAATTGGCTTGGACCTGCTTTTACCAATGTCGATGTATTGGATGCGGTTGCTTAAGTAAGATTTAAACCAAGCCACATATTTGTTTGAGAATCCAAATGAGTATAAACGTTCTAGTGCGCTTTACAATATGGCTAATGGAGTCAAACGCCTTGGCAAAGTCTGTGTACACCACGTCAACTCGCTTGTGGCTTTCAATAACTTTGATTGTGCTGCTGGTAAATTCAATAAGGTTTGTAGATGTTGATCTCTTAGGCATGAACCCATGTTGGTACGGTGAAACATGTCGAGGCACCACTTCTTTGAAGGAATTACATATTACTAGTTCAAATAATTTGGGTATAGATGAAATCGACGTCATACCTCTATAACATGATACATCACTTCTATCCCCAGTTTTAAATAACGGGGTTATTCTGGTTATTTTCCATTTTTTAGGAAACTCTCCCAATCTCAGCGACTGATTGAACAGCATGCAAAGAGGTAGTTCCAAACTGGAGTATTATTTCAAAAAAGAAGCTGGTATTTGGTCAGGACCGCAACCATCGCCGAATGTTTTAAGAGCCTTGGTTATATCTTCTATTGTGATATGTGGTATTTGAATGAACAGGTTCCCTACACTAGCATGGTGGGGATTTTCGTATTTATTAACGTCTTCTGGTCTAAATACAGATTGAAAAAACTCAGCGAACATGTTGGATATGTCTTGCGCGTCCGATGATTTCCCTTCTTTGAATGTCATATATGCAGGAAAACCGTTGATTTCACGTTTTGTCTTAAAAAAGCTCCAAGAGTGCTTTGGATCATTTTTAATTTTGTCTTTAATACAAGTTATGTAAGTCTTGTATTTAGTCTCAAAATAGTTTTCGATATGTTGGTTACATTCTGCATATTTAAGCTTACTAGCCTCGGAATATTGTTTTAATATTTTTTTATAGGCTTTATCCTTCTTGTTCTTCAAATTGATGAGTTTATCGTCATACCATGGTGGATATTTATCAAGTTTTACCGCAGTTATAGGGACATATACTTCTATTCCTTGATATATGATTTTATAAAATTTGTCTATATTTTCTTCTATATTGCTGCTGTTTAGTTCTTTCATCCAGTCGACACGTTCAATGTAATGATGGAGATTAATAGTGTCTGCTTTCCTGAAGTTGTAGAAAGGCCTCGAGCTTTTGTGACTGAATTTTTTGTTAATGTTCTCGATTTCCAATATGATTTTAATTGATTTATGGTGAACATCATTAACAATAAAAGGCGTTGCTGATTGATATTCCTTAAATGCACTTCGTTCATTTGTAAAAATTAAGTCAAGAGTTCTAAGCCATTTTGTATTTGGTATATTTGGCTCATCCAATTCTTCGTCGAAGGTCAAATTAATAGAAGGAATATTGAAGTCACCCGTGATTAAAATAATGTCAGATTGATTAGCCATATTGTTGATTTCTACAATTGAGTCGCAGCATGTAGTATATGATAATATTGATGCGTCAGGTGGAATATATACAACGTAGATGTGTATTCTCGTTTTGTTAATCGATATTTTTACGCATAATTGTTCAATAGGCACGCTTTTTAATTCAACGAGCTCACAGGGTACAGAAGTATCAATAGCTATTAATACTCCACCACCAGATTTTTTAGTACTGGTTTCTGGTGAACGATCACATCTGTAGACAACATACTGGCTGGGAAAAAATTCAGAACTCAGGATCTCTTTGTTAAATGACGTCTCACAAATTATATATACGGGAAATAATGTTTTTAAAACGAAATTATGAAACATGGCAGCTTTCGACGATATTTTATTTACATTTTGAAAATAAAATGTAAGTTTTGTTTTCCTCAGTGCGTTGGCTTTCAAGGCTCTGTTACTTGGACTTAGTGATTTGTCTTCAGGTTTATGCCTGATTTCGTGTAGATTTTGTTCATTTGCACGGATATCTTTATTTAACAACTTATGAAGTTGGTCACCTTCTGCTTGAGAAAAGTATTGAAATGTGAGTGTGTGTCTGCTTAATGCTACTATTGCATGTGGTAAGCTGTCAAACAGTTTAATTTTTTTACCCGACAATCGAACACAAATTACATTTGAAGATGTTAAACCTTGAGCTTCATGGATAGTTAGAATTTTGCTTGACTCCGGCAGTCTACATTTGTAAGTTAATTCCCATTTATCAGTCTTCGTGAACGTCAAATATGATGTCTTCGGCGATATTGGAATGTCAGTAATTGATTTAATAACGGTAAAACGAATGGTGCTAGAAGCGATGTTAGTGGTACAGATGCCCGGATATATTTCTTTTAATGCGTATGTCACATCAGCTGGATATCGCATAATACATATTAGCATCAAAAAATCGCATATTGACGTAATTCAATCTGTCTATATAAGGTATTTGATTTTGATCTCCCAGGATAAACATTTTCCGACATTCACTCAACCGAGCTACCAAACCTAATAAGCCCGCATAAACCATCATGTACTCGTCAATATACACTGTGTTATATTTTTTAGTACCATTTAGGAGATAAGAGGCAATGGTACGATAGTTTGTTTTAATATCTTCATAATTTAAACCAACATCCATGCATCGTGATTCAATTTTCTCTTTTATGTCACTAATACCATGTTTTGTTGAACTAAGAACAAGATCTCTTCCTAGTAAATGAGCATTTAATATCCAAGTAGATTTGCCACAGCCTGGAACTCCTTGGATCGATATTATCTCCGGTTTTATTATTTTCGACGGCAAAGCCAATTTACATATGTATTCGCTCAAAAATTTTTTGGTCCAGCATGATTTCCGTGGCGTTAGAGCAGAAAATGTACCGATTTGATGTATTGAACCGTTTATTATCTAAGTTGAGTTGCACTAATATTTTACCATCAAAACCCCATTGGTGCTCAGCTACCGGTTCCTCTATGTAACTTTGGTTATGGTTATCATAGACATAAACTCTTATTGAAGATAGAGAAGTTGCAGAAAATGGTAGAGTACCGATATTATTTTTATACAACTTTGCTAGATGATCACATATAAATATATTGGAAAACTTCATGAAATGAAGAATTTGTTTTATTGAATTCAAGTAGTAATGATCATTTCCGTATCTAACGCCACTAATGAGTTCACTACGTTAGGCAATAGAGTGTCAATAATCTATCTGGGCGACACAACGCTCTTTTGTATCTTACTTCATCGTTGAATGGAATAATCAAAGTGCATTTCACATTTGAGAACTTGCTATTGGTAATAAAATTTATAGCATCCTCTAGATGGTCAACGTAACATGAAACATCAATGGCAAGCTGAAACGTTTGCGGATTTCTAAGATGTAGTGATGTTGTGATTATTCTTATAAAGTGAACTAGATCACTGCATTTGGTTTTGTATTGATTATTTATTATTACCACAAATTTATTTTCAACTTTATACAATTTTGTTACCGCATTGATGGTTTTTTGGTAATTTTAGCAAGCATCTATCCATTTTTTCATGCATAGCTACCACAATTAGAAGTGAAACTTCGGGAAGGGTTTTCTTTATCCACGAAATTACTTCAGGTTCTTTATAAGCGTAGTTTTTGTTAGGAATATCTTCTAAAAACTGAAAGCACTTATCATAATCTTCCAACGGCAATACTTTCTTAGCAGTTGATTTGAATTTAGAAGTAAACCTCTTAAGAATCGAGGTTGACGAGGGTTTAGTGATTTGTATATTATTTTGTGCATCCGTTTGAGCTCCACGATCTACCATATTAACAGGCGTAATAATTCTCATTGGCCAGCTATTAATAAATCCGGTAAATGACATTATTTCGTCCTTAACTTCACACTTTGCATCTCTTAATCTCGTAGATTTTGAGTTAAATCACTCAAGCCTCGGCGGAATAATTGATAGAATAGAATTCATATTTATTATCGAATTTGATCGTTTAGGCGAAGCTTTTGAAAAAACGATTTCTTTTGAGACCACTCAAATTCCTTTACTAGCAGCCCATCAGGCCAAACTTTAGAGTTCACTGCTGCATCAAATGATTCAGCAGGGATATTGATCTTATATGAAATATAGTTATATTTCAGACCACTTGGTGGCTTTGGAACTATTCGGTGGATATACACGTCTTCAGTACGTATAATTTTATCCACTAACTGCTTGAATTCTATATTTGATACTGAGCAGTGAATTCGACTAATAAAAAGCCATTTTCTTGGTTGAGCTACTCGAATACTTATTTCATTAGTTGAGGTTTCAGTCGTAGTATTCGAAATGATCTCGTTACTTTCTAAGACACTACTGTCTTCCAATTTACTTCCGTCCATATCTTTATTTTCTTTGGTTATCACGTTGGGTTTTGGTTTGCTTAGAATTTTCACTAAATCAGTGCTATCAGTCGTGGATGTTTTGGAGTGCAATATCTCTTGTATCCTTTTTGATCGCCTTAAAGTGGGGACTTCAACATTGTCCGCAGTTTTCTGTCCAATTGATTTACTATCAGAACATTGGCAACTACACAGTGAGGTTTTCGTTTTTAGTTCCCCGATCTCGTTATTCAGTTCTTCTATTCTGGAACTGGCCAGTTTCATTTTTTGAGAGAATGTTGCCATTTGGTTAGACAATAAGTCCAGCCTCCCTGCCACAGCTATAATGTTTAAGTTGCAGCAGTTATCACAGTACCAACGAAGAGCTAAGCAAACTTCGATAAAGGTTTGACATTTTAAAACAGATGGCACTGCGAATGGTGTTGCCTTCGGTTTTTACATATAATTTACTTTTTATGTAATTTACACTATTTTTTACATAATTTACATAGAAAATGTAAAAAACGTTTTTTACATGTAAAATCTCAACAGTGGCTGTGCTGCAGGACAGAGAAAACAATAACATGGTAATAGTCGTCAATAATTGGAACAGACAACGGTGACATGATAACCATTCTTAAGTGGTGGAAAGCTTTAAAAAAAAATAATAGTCTATGTAATGGTCATAACAAGAGATTGGCCCATTGTGACATCCTCTCCCAGAACGACCACGCTTAGTCTCAATATCTAGTTCTTTAAAAATAGAAGTTGTCAGTTGATCCTCAAAAATAGAAATCGCGACCCAAAGCAATGTAGCGAATGGGGAGAGTATTTATAATTCGACGAAATAAGTGCTCAACAGTATCTTTTCGTTTCCTCTTGCACGCTTTCCACAGTTTTCACTTTCATGATTTATTGTACCAAAAGTAGGTTGGGGACAGTCGAGATGAAGTCGCATACTTTTTGATGCAGGCTATGAAACATATAGCCGATATCTCTCTTAAGAGATAATAACGTAGAGTGAGCTCAGATCTCGCAAAAGTGGAAGCTGAACCCAAACGGGCCAATTTATCAGCGTTTACGTTCCCTTTGGCATGTATGTGAAGTTAGCCCGAAAAGTAGCCCGAAAAAAATGTGTCCTTGCTAAAACTTTAATATTTTCGGGCCAGCCCGAAAAATTTATAAAAACTGCATTATCTCTAAATTCTCATCCCGAAATAATTTTTACATCTGTATATAAAGCTGTTTGATTTTACATGTAAAACTAAATTTACAACGAAAATTAAATAATATATGTAATAAAACATAATAAACATTTTGTTTATTCGCCATGCAAATTTATCAAAAATAATAATAATAATAACAATAATTTAAACGAAATCATAAATGATCGTTGAACATATGGTATATACAAAATACATGTTTACGTGGCCGTCCTCGCAGAAAATTCCAAAAAACAACTGAAACTGCTTCGAAAAATTGATCAATATCACAAATCTAAATATAAACCCAGATTATCATACCAGTTAGATAGAAGGTATACAATTACACGAGTCAGTACATAATGATCGGAACACAAAAATTCAAATGTTCACGGTTACATTTTCTTCCGTAACGAATTCCACAGGGATATCCGACTACTTCGGCCAATGTCCCGACCTAGTGTTGGTCACCAGAAATCCAAAACATACAGCCCCAGTACCATATCAGTTGGATAAAAGGTTTATATTAACCCTTGATTCAGACAAAAATACCAAAAAGTTATCTTATGAGACGGTATACACAAGGATTACCCGAGACTTCGGCCACTCTTACGACTTAGTGTAGGCCATTTGAAATCCAAATAATGTAGCCCCATTTCTATACGAGGTGGATAGAAGGTTCGTGCAGGTCTCAGTATGTAACGATTTTCAACAAAAAATTGACTAACAATTTTTTTCTGTGGTGGTTTTCACAGGGATTACCCGAGACTTCGGCCACTCTTACGACTTAGTGTAGGCCATTTGAAATCCAAATAATGTAGCCCCATTTCTATACGAGGTGGATAGAAGGTTCGTGCAGGTCTCAGTATGTAACGATTTTCAACAAAAAATTGACTAACAATTTTTTTCTGTGGTGGTTTTCACAGGGATTACCCGAGACTTCGGCCACTCTTACGACTTAGTGTAGGCCATTTAAAATCCAAATAATGTAGCCCCATTTCTATACGAGGTGGATAGAAGGTTCGTGCAGGTCTCAGTATGTAACGATGTTCAACAAAAAATTGACTAACAATTTTTTTCTGTGGTGGTTTTCACAGGGATTACCCGAGACTTCGGCCACTCTTACGACTTAGTGTAGGCCATTTGAAATCCAAATAATGTAGCCCCATTTCTATACGAGGTGGATAGAAGGTTCGTGCAGGTCTCAGTATGTAACGATTTTCAACAAAAAATTGACTAACAATTTTTTTCTGTGGTGGTTTTCACAGGGATTACCCGAGACTTCGGCCACTCTTACGACTTAGTGTAGGCCATTTGAAATCCAAATAATGTAGCCCCATTTCTATACGAGGTGGATAGAAGGTTCGTGCAGGTCTCAGTATGTAACGATTTTCAACAAAAAATTGACTAACAATTTTTTTCTGTGGTGGTTTTCACAGGGATTACCCGAGACTTCGGCCACTCTTACGACTTAGTGTAGGCCATTTGAAATCCAAATAATGTAGCCCCATTTCTATACGAGGTGGATAGAAGGTTCGTGCAGGTCTCAGTATGTAACGATTTTCAACAAAAAATTGACTAACAATTTTTTTCTGTGGTGGTTTTCACAGGGATTACCCGAGACTTCGGCCACTCTTACGACTTAGTGTAGGCCATTTGAAATCCAAATAATGTAGCCCCATTTCTATACGAGGTGGATAGAAGGTTCGTGCAAGTCTCAGTATGTAACGATTTTCAACAAAAAATTGACTAACAATTTTTTTCGGTGGTGGTTTTCACAGGGATTACCCGAGACTTCGGCCACTCTTACGACTTAGTGTAGGCCATTTGAAATCCAAATAATGTAGCCCCATTTCTATACGAGGTGGATAGAAGGTTCGTGCAGGTCTCAGTATGTAACGATTTTCAACAAAAAATTGACTAACAATTTTTTTCTGTGGTGGTTTTCACAGGGATTACCCGAGACTTCGGCCACTCTTACGACTTAGTGTAGGCCATTTGAAATCCAAATAATGTAGCCCCATTTCTATACGAGGTGGATAGAAGGTTCGTGCAGGTCTCAGTATGTAACGATTTTCAACAAAAAATTGACTAACAATTTTTTTCTGTGGTGGTTTTCACAGGGATTACCCGAGACTTCGGCCACTCTTACGACTTAGTGTAGGCCATTTGAAATCCAAATAATGTAGCCCCATTTCTATACGAGGTGGATAGAAGGTTCGTGCAGGTCTCAGTATGTAACGATTTTCAACAAAAAATTGACTAACAATTTTTTTCTGTGGTGGTTTTCACAGGGATTACCCGAGACTTCGGCCACTCTTACGACTTAGTGTAGGCCATTTGAAATCCAAATAATGTAGCCCCATTTCTATACGAGGTGGATAGAAGGTTCGTGCAGGTCTCAGTATGTAACGATTTTCAACAAAAAATTGACTAACAATTTTTTTCTGTGGCGGTTTTCATAGGGATTATCCGAGACTTCGGCCACTCTTACGACTTAGTGTAGGCCATTTGAAATCCAAATAATGTAGCCCCATTTCTATACGAGGTGGATAGAAGGTTCGTGCAGGTCTCAGTATGTAACGATTTTCAACAAAAAATTGACTAACAATTTTTTTCTGTGGTGGTTTTCACAGGGATTACCCGAGACTTCGGCCACTCTTACAACTTAGTGTAGGCCATTTGAAATCCAAATAATGTAGCCCCATTTCTATACGAGGTGGATAGAAGGTTCGTGCAGGTCTCAGTATGTAACGATTTTCAACAAAAAATTGACTAAAAATTTTTTTCTGTGGTGGTTTTCACAGGGATTACCCGCGACTTCGGCCACTCTTACGACTTAGTGTAGGCCATTTGAAATCCAAATAATGTAGCCCCATTTCTATACGAGGTGGATAGAAGGTTCGTGCAGGTCTCAGTATGTAACGATTTTCAACAAAAAATTGACTAACAATTTTTTTCTGTGGTGGTTTTCACAGGGATTACCCGAGACTTCGGCCACTCTTACGACTTAGTGTAGGCCATTTGAAATCCAAATAATGTAGCCCCATTTCTATACGAGGTGGATAGAAGGTTCGTGCAGGTCTCAGTATGTAACGATTTTCAACAAAAAATTGACTAACAATTTTTTTCTGTGGTGGTTTTCACAGGGATTACCCGAGACTTCGGCCACTCTTACGACTTAGTGTAGGCCATTTGAAATCCAAATAATGTAGCCCCATTTCTATACGAGGTGGATAGAAGGTTCGTGCAGGTCTCAGTATGTAACGATTTTCAACAAAAAATTGACTAACAATTTTTTTCTGTGGCGGTTTTCATAGGGATTATCCGAGACTTCGGCCACTCTTACGACTTAGTGTAGGCCATTTGAAATCCAAATAATGTAGCCCCATTTCTATACGAGGTGGATAGAAGGTTCGTGCAGGTCTCAGTATGTAACGATTTTCAACAAAAAATTGACTAACAATTTTTTTCTGTGGTGGTTTTCACAGGGATTACCCGAGACTTCGGCCACTCTTACGACTTAGTGTAGGCCATTTAAAATCCAAATAATGTAGCCCCATTTCTATACGAGGTGGATAGAAGGTTCGTGCAGGTCTCAGTATGTAACGATTTTCAACAAAAAATTGACTAACAATTTTTTTCTGTGGTGGTTTTCACAGGGATTACCCGAGACTTCGGCCACTCTTACGACTTAGTGTAGGCCATTTGAAATCCAAATTATTAAGAGTGGCCGAAGTCTCGGATAATCCCTATGAAAACCGCCACAGAAAAAAATTGTTAGTCAATTTTTTGTTGAAAATCGTTACATACTGAGACCTGCACGAACCTTCTATCCACCTCGTATAGAAATGGGGCTACATTATTTGGATTTCAAATGGCCTACACTAAGTCGTAAGAGTGGCCGAAGTCTCGGGTAATCCCTGTGAAAACCACCACAGAAAAAAATTGTTAGTCAATTTTTTGTTGAAAATCGTTACATACTGAGACCTGCACGAACCTTCTATCCACCTCGTATAGAAATGGGGCTACATTATTTGGATTTCAAATGGCCTACACTAAGTCGTAAGAGTGGCCGAAGTCTCGGGTAATCCCTGTGAAAACCACCACAGAAAAAAATTGTTAGTCAATTTTTTGTTGAAAATCGTTACATACTGAGACCTGCACGAACCTTCTATCCACCTCGTATAGAAATGGGGCTACATTATTTGGATTTCAAATGGCCTACACTAAGTCGTAAGAGTGGCCGAAGTCTCGGGTAATCCCTGTGAAAACCACCACAGAAAAAAATTGTTAGTCAATTTTTTGTTGAAAATCGTTACATACTGAGACCTGCACGAACCTTCTATCCACCTCGTATAGAAATGGGGCTACATTATTTGGATTTCAAATGGCCTACACTAAGTCGTAAGAGTGGCCGAAGTCTCGGGTAATCCCTGTGAAAACCACCACAGAAAAAAATTGTTAGTCAATTTTTTGTTGAAAATCGTTACATACTGAGACCTGCACGAACCTTCTATCCACCTCGTATAGAAATGGGGCTACATTATTTGGATTTCAAATGGCCTACACTAAGTCGTAAGAGTGGCCGAAGTCTCGGGTAATCCCTGTGAAAACCACCACAGAAAAAAATTGTTAGTCAATTTTTTGTTGAAAATCGTTACATACTGAGACCTGCACGAACCTTCTATCCACCTCGTATAGAAATGGGGCTACATTATTTGGATTTCAAATGGCCTACACTAAGTCGTAAGAGTGGCCGAAGTCTCGGGTAATCCCTGTGAAAACCACCACAGAAAAAAATTGTTAGTCAATTTTTTGTTGAAAATCGTTACATACTGAGACCTGCACGAACCTTCTATCCACCTCGTATAGAAATGGGGCTACATTATTTGGATTTCAAATGGCCTTCACTAAGTCGTAAGAGTGGCCGAAGTCTCGGGTAATCCCTGTGAAAACCACCACAGAAAAAAATTGTTAGTCAATTTTTTGTTGAAAATCGTTACATACTGAGACCTGCACGAACCTTCTATCCACCTCGTATAGAAATGGGGCTACATTATTTGGATTTCAAATGGCCTACACTAAGTCGTAAGAGTGGCCGAAGTCTCGGGTAATCCCTGTGAAAACCACCACAGAAAAAAATTGTTAGTCAATTTTTTGTTGAAAATCGTTACATACTGAGACCTGCACGAACCTTCTATCCACCTCGTATAGAAATGGGGCTACATTATTTGGATTTCAAATGGCCTACACTAAGTCGTAAGAGTGGCCGAAGTCTCGGGTAATCCCTGTGAAAACCACCACAGAAAAAAATTGTTAGTCAATTTTTTGTTGAACATCGTTACATACTGAGACCTGCACGAACCTTCTATCCACCTCGTATAGAAATGGGGCTACATTATTTGGATTTTAAATGGCCTACACTAAGTCGTAAGAGTGGCCGAAGTCTCGGGTAATCCCTGTGAAAACCACCACAGAAAAAAATTGTTAGTCAATTTTTTGTTGAAAATCGTTACATACTGAGACCTGCACGAACCTTCTATCCACCTCGTATAGAAATGGGGCTACATTATTTGGATTTCAAATGGCCTACACTAAGTCGTAAGAGTGGCCGAAGTCTCGGGTAATCCCTGTGAAAACCACCACAGAAAAAAATTGTTAGTCAATTTTTTGTTGAAAATCGTTACATACTGAGACCTGCACGAACCTTCTATCCACCTCGTATAGAAATGGGGCTACATTATTTGGATTTCAAATGGCCTACACTAAGTCGTAAGAGTGGCCGAAGTCTCGGGTAATCCCTGTGAAAACCACCACAGAAAAAAATTGTTAGTCAATTTTTTGTTGAAAATCGTTACATACTGAGACCTGCACGAACCTTCTATCCACCTCGTATAGAAATGGGGCTACATTATTTGGATTTCAAATGGCCTACACTAAGTCGTAAGAGTGGCCGAAGTCTCGGGTAATCCCTGTGAAAACCACCACAGAAAAAAATTGTTAGTCAATTTTTTGTTGAAAATCGTTACATACTGAGACCTGCACGAACCTTCTATCCACCTCGTATAGAAATGGGGCTACATTATTTGGATTTCAAATGGCCTACACTAAGTCGTAAGAGTGGCCGAAGTCTCGGGTAATCCCTGTGAAAACCACCACAGAAAAAAATTGTTAGTCAATTTTTTGTTGAAAATCGTTACATACTGAGACCTGCACGAACCTTCTATCCACCTCGTATAGAAATGGGGCTACATTATTTGGATTTCAAATGGCCTACACTAAGTCGTAAGAGTGGCCGAAGTCTCGGGTAATCCCTGTGAAAACCACCACAGAAAAAAATTGTTAGTCAATTTTTTGTTGAAAATCGTTACATACTGAGACCTGCACGAACCTTCTATCCACCTCGTATAGAAATGGGGCTACATTATTTGGATTTCAAATGGCCTACACTAAGTCGTAAGAGTGGCCGAAGTCTCGGATAATCCCTATGAAAACCGCCACAGAAAAAAATTGTTAGTCAATTTTTTGTTGAAAATCGTTACATACTGAGACCTGCACGAACCTTCTATCCACCTCGTATAGAAATGGGGCTACATTATTTGGATTTCAAATGGCCTACACTAAGTCGTAAGAGTGGCCGAAGTCTCGGGTAATCCCTGTGAAAACCACCACAGAAAAAAATTGTTAGTCAATTTTTTGTTGAAAATCGTTACATACTGAGACCTGCACGAACCTTCTATCCACCTCGTATAGAAATGGGGCTACATTATTTGGATTTCAAATGGCCTACACTAAGTCGTAAGAGTGGCCGAAGTCTCGGGTAATCCCTGTGAAAACCACCACAGAAAAAAATTGTTAGTCAATTTTTTGTTGAACATCGTTACATACTGAGACCTGCACGAACCTTCTATCCACCTCGTATAGAAATGGGGCTACATTATTTGGATTTTAAATGGCCTACACTAAGTCGTAAGAGTGGCCGAAGTCTCGGGTAATCCCTGTGAAAACCACCACAGAAAAAAATTGTTAGTCAATTTTTTGTTGAAAATCGTTACATACTGAGACCTGCACGAACCTTCTATCCACCTCGTATAGAAATGGGGCTACATTATTTGGATTTCAAATGGCCTACACTAAGTCGTAAGAGTGGCCGAAGTCTCGGGTAATCCCTGTGAAAACCACCACAGAAAAAAATTGTTAGTCAATTTTTTGTTGAAAATCGTTACATACTGAGACCTGCACGAACCTTCTATCCACCTCGTATAGAAATGGGGCTACATTATTTGGATTTCAAATGGCCTACACTAAGTCGTAAGAGTGGCCGAAGTCTCGGGTAATCCCTGTGAAAACCACCACAGAAAAAAATTGTTAGTCAATTTTTTGTTGAAAATCGTTACATACTGAGACCTGCACGAACCTTCTATCCACCTCGTATAGAAATGGGGCTACATTATTTGGATTTCAAATGGCCTACACTAAGTCGTAAGAGTGGCCGAAGTCTCGGGTAATCCCTGTGAAAACCACCACAGAAAAAAATTGTTAGTCAATTTTTTGTTGAAAATCGTTACATACTGAGACCTGCACGAACCTTCTATCCACCTCGTATAGAAATGGGGCTACATTATTTGGATTTCAAATGGCCTTCACTAAGTCGTAAGAGTGGCCGAAGTCTCGGGTAATCCCTGTGAAAACCACCACAGAAAAAAATTGTTAGTCAATTTTTTGTTGAAAATCGTTACATACTGAGACCTGCACGAACCTTCTATCCACCTCGTATAGAAATGGGGCTACATTATTTGGATTTCAAATGGCCTACACTAAGTCGTAAGAGTGGCCGAAGTCTCGGGTAATCCCTGTGAAAACCACCACAGAAAAAAATTGTTAGTCAATTTTTTGTTGAAAATCGTTACATACTGAGACCTGCACGAACCTTCTATCCACCTCGTATAGAAATGGGGCTACATTATTTGGATTTCAAATGGCCTACACTAAGTCGTAAGAGTGGCCGAAGTCTCGGATAATCCCTATGAAAACCGCCACAGAAAAAAATTGTTAGTCAATTTTTTGTTGAAAATCGTTACATACTGAGACCTGCACGAACCTTCTATCCACCTCGTATAGAAATGGGGCTACATTATTTGGATTTCAAATGGCCTACACTAAGTCGTAAGAGTGGCCGAAGTCTCGGGTAATCCCTGTGAAAACCACCACAGAAAAAAATTGTTAGTCAATTTTTTGTTGAAAATCGTTACATACTGAGACCTGCACGAACCTTCTATCCACCTCGTATAGAAATGGGGCTACATTATTTGGATTTCAAATGGCCTACACTAAGTCGTAAGAGTGGCCGAAGTCTCGGGTAATCCCTGTGAAAACCACCACAGAAAAAAATTGTTAGTCAATTTTTTGTTGAAAATCGTTACATACTGAGACCTGCACGAACCTTCTATCCACCTCGTATAGAAATGGGGCTACATTATTTGGATTTCAAATGGCCTACACTAAGTCGTAAGAGTGGCCGAAGTCTCGGGTAATCCCTGTGAAAACCACCATAGAAAAAAATTGTTAGTCAATTTTTTGTTGAAAATCGTTACATACTGAGACCTGCACGAACCTTCTATCCACCTCGTATAGAAATGGGGCTACATTATTTGGATTTCAAATGGCCTACACTAAGTCGTAAGAGTGGCGGAAGTCTCGGGTAATCCCTGTGAAAACCACCACAGAAAAAAATTGTTAGTCAATTTTTTGTTGAAAATCGTTACATACTGAGACCTGCACGAACCTTCTATCCACCTCGTATAGAAATGGGGCTACATTATTTGGATTTCAAATGGCCTACACTAAGTCGTAAGAGTGGCCGAAGTCTCGGGTAATCCCTGTGAAAACCATCACAGAAAAAAATTGTTAGTCAATTTTTTGTTGAAAATCGTTACATACTGAGACCTGCACGAACCTTCTATCCACCTCGTATAGAAATGGGGCTACATTATTTGGATTTCAAATGGCCTACACTAAGTCGTAAGAGTGGCCGAAGTCTCGGGTAATCCCTGTGAAAACCACCACAGAAAAAAATTGTTAGTCAATTTTTTGTTGAAAATCGTTACATACTGAGACCTGCACGAACCTTCTATCCACCTCGTATAGAAATGGGGCTACATTATTTGGATTTCAAATGGCCTACACTAAGTCGTAAGAGTGGCCGAAGTCTCGGGTAATCCCTGTGAAAACCACCACAGAAAAAAATTGTTAGTCAATTTTTTGTTGAACATCGTTACATACTGAGACCTGCACGAACCTTCTATCCACCTCGTATAGAAATGGGGCTACATTATTTGGATTTTAAATGGCCTACACTAAGTCGTAAGAGTGGCCGAAGTCTCGGGTAATCCCTGTGAAAACCACCACAGAAAAAAATTGTTAGTCAATTTTTTGTTGAAAATCGTTACATACTGAGACCTGCACGAACCTTCTATCCACCTCGTATAGAAATGGGGCTACATTATTTGGATTTCAAATGGCCTACACTAAGTCGTAAGAGTGGCCGAAGTCTCGGGTAATCCCTGTGAAAACCACCACAGAAAAAAATTGTTAGTCAATTTTTTGTTGAAAATCGTTACATACTGAGACCTGCACGAACCTTCTATCCACCTCGTATAGAAATGGGGCTACATTATTTGGATTTCAAATGGCCTACACTAAGTCGTAAGAGTGGCCGAAGTCTCGGGTAATCCTTGTGTATACCGTCTCATAAGATAACTTTTTGGTATTTTTGTCTGAATCAAGGGTTAATATAAACCTTTTATCCAACTGATATGGTACTGGGGCTGTATGTTTTGGATTTCTGGTGACCAACACTAGGTCGGGACATTGGCCGAAGTAGTCGGATATCCCTGTGGAATTCGTTACGGAAGAAAATGTAACCGTGAACATTTGAATTTTTGTGTTCCGATCATTATGTACTGACTCGTGTAATTGTATACCTTCTATCTAACTGGTATGATAATCTGGGTTTATATTTAGATTTGTGATATTGATCAATTTTTCGAAGCAGTTTCAGTTGTTTTTTGGAATTTTCTGCGAGGACGGCCACGTAAACATGTATTTTGTATATACCATATGTTCAACGATCATTTATGATTTCGTTTAAATTATTGTTATTATTATTATTATTTTTGATAAATTTGCATGGCGAATAAACAAAATGTTTATTATGTTTTATTACATATATTATTTAATTTTCGTTGTAAATTTAGTTTTACATGTAAAATCAAACAGCTTTATATACAGATGTAAAAATTATTTCGGGATGAGAATTTAGAGATAATGCAGTTTTTATAAATTTTTCGGGCTGGCCCGAAAATATTAAAGTTTTAGCAAGGACACATTTTTTTCGGGCTACTTTTCGGGCTAACTTCACATACATCCCTTTGGCTATGGATGTGAAGTCAAATCTAATCAAACATAAGTACACTAAATAAAAGCTACATACGGTTGGTCGGGTTGGTTGGGACACCTCGGTCCATTTATCCAATCCCGTCCTTTCTTTAGCTACTAACCTGTAAAATATGAACGAGACATGGCAAGCCACATACATCGAACACTGAGCTAATACGAGAAACACATAGGTGCACATAGGCCGACCGAATACACATAATATAAGAGACGTTTTACACTAAACATTCACAGAAAACCATTACCACTATGAACAGACAATCATTTTAATAACACAAACAAAAACACAGATGACATTGACACTGATATACGTCAGATTAATGTCTAACGTATGGCCCAGTCGGTATAACAGAATGATAATCAACCCTAGCTGAATATTGTGCTGAAATATAGATGGCGGAAAGAGCAGAAAAGAACATTATTGCCCGATGATATAAGGTAATGTTTGTGGTGGAACGAGGCTTGCGTTGGAGGTGTGAAGTGAATGTGGAAGATCAAATAAGTGAAAGAAAACAGAAGAAAGTGAAGCTGCGGCTTAGTGTCAACGAAGAAAAAGAAAGAGGGAGACGTCGTCCGAATGGTCGAGAAAAACAGATAAACAAGTGAAGGTACTTGCGTCAAGTCGATTGGAACGCGAGCGATCGCTGTGCAAGGTCGACATCGAAAGGTAGTTGTACAAATGGAAGAACAAGTTAGTGCTATTCTCATTTCCCCCCTTCCAAATTCCTTGTGTAACAAACTCCATATCTCAACAGCATAACCTCCCAATTGTTACATCCAGCCCGAAGGTCTCTGGCCAACCGAACTGAGCTGGCTACATTCGTGCGCGCCCAAAACCTGGTGCCCAAAATAAAAATAAATTTGTCTGCTAATTGGGAAGGTGGAGGAAGAGCAAGGGAAGAGGACGGCCCAAGATCAACTTACGTCGGTGTTGAAAGCTGATTTGTATTAGTTTGAGAAATATAGTGTCTAAATATAAACAATTTGTTTAATTGGAAACGCGCAGGTTACAGGTGTGCTGCTACAACGACACGACCATAAATAAGGGTTAATACATATTCGTACGAGACTATCAAATAGAAAATATTTTTCTACAAAGAGTTATCTCCTCAACCGTAAATAGTGCAGCTCTTGAACTATGACTGTCAAAATGGATGGAAATACGACGATCTTTGCAATTGATCTCTTTTGCATATATTAGTGCTCTAAAAATAGCAGAAACTCCCTCCTAAAGACAGTAGTGTACCTACCCAAGGGAATAGCAGCACAAGATATCCTGGTCAATCAGTAAAGTTTATCATATCGTCACTGGAGAGGTAAACGTGATTTAACACGATAATGTCTGAAGGTATGTGGGCAGTCATGTGCCGATACACTTTCCATAATATTTAGCAGTGCGCAAAAGGGCCACATCACTGTTATTGCTCGCAGTATAGTAAACCGATAGTAACTGAATATATTTAAAGCTCTAAGGGCAGCTAAGTGAACAGTACAATACAAAAAGGTGTTAAAAGGAGTGTTTTAGTACGGGCTGGGATTTTGTTGACCTCATAACGATTTGGTCGATAGTGACCTACTTTATAACAACTTTTACGAACAACTTTTCGATGTTTAATATCAGTTCAAAATTCGATTCGTTCCTCGCCATTTTATAGACCTTTGCAAACTATTGTTTTGGTGTCGTTAACTCCCGCATAGATGGCGTTATTCTAAATCCTTATCAATTAATCTCGTTGGTTGTATTGCGTGTATAACAGATCCCAGTGCAGTATTTAGTACACTTTGGTTGATGTCCTGGAGAAAACTCTTTCATGATTATTTGTGCCTCTTGAGGTCCAGTAGTCAAAGAATCGAGAACCTCTGGTCCGATCTAATTTTTATTTCATTTTTCAAGAGACGCATTAGTAGACCATTTTGGTATAATATCACATGAAGTTGTGTATCTAGGTTTTTTCTATAAATCCTTTGAATGAGAGTATTTGGTTATTGGCACCTGCTATGAAACTTAAACTCCAATCCACAAATAAAGAAGAAGGTTCTTATTTTATACCTCAAATAATGTCTGGCTTAAAGGCTGTAAACAGCCCTGATCTGCGATCATACGAACAATTTTTAAGTATTGTTGCACTTTACGTCACCCGGAGCATGTTAATTTTTGGTCAACTGCGAGAAGCGTGTATGCCGGAGAGTCCGGCTGATATTGGTAAACTGGGTTGAATATATCTTCACCTGCTGGCATTGTACAGCAAAATTTGATCTGTTCAGCACATGAGCTCGATAACGAGAAGGAGGCGATAACATCGACGGGGCTAAAAAGAGCTAGGCCGGAATTGGAACTTCGTCAGTGGCTCACGGAGGACTATAGATTTCTAATTAGAGGGTTGCCAAAGTTAAAGAGAATATTGATTAAAAAATACATCAGTAATAGTCTGAGAATGGCGTAATTGTTTTTCCATTACCAGGAGTTTAGTTACTGCCATGTGAAAAAGATAGCGCCACCCATATGTGAAATAGACTTCAGTTTACTGTAAGTAGAAAGGACTTAGCTTTATTACTATACGTGATCCTAATGCGAAATACACAATATGGGGCGGCTCTAATCAGCGATCGGGCGTCACTGTTCGATCACATGCAGATCAGGTATGATCTATATAATAAGAATATCAAGGAGCCTCCACAGAATAAGACCTCAAATTATGTTGATCTACTATAGTTGCATGTAGAACCTTCTGGGATGGAATCGATGAATAGCCCTCAGGAGTGAAGCTATATATTGGAATAGACCTGCTTGTGAAAGTGGATATGTGCTTTACTGAGAACTGAAGAAAATCGTAAGAGAACTTCTTGAGACTCGCTTTCAGGTATATTGAGCCAGTCAGACTATAACGTCCTATTTGAGGTGTCAATTAACTCTTTGAGTGAGTTAATATCTCACCAGGAATCCAAATCATCAGCACAGGCAACAAAGTGAGCCATTTAACAACCCTGATGGAATTTCTAGACCACTGGCATGTCGACCAAAGTAGAATTCCACAAACATGTGGTAAGAGTGGAGCCAAGGGGACCGTTTTTGAAGCGGGGATCGTTGGTGTTTTAGAATAAGAGTCTTACGACATCACTTGGCCATGGATCAAAGTGGAAAGAAGGAATGATTCCATTTCTGGAATAATTCTTCAGATCGGACCCGACAAATGACTGTTAAATCCTCTCTATATATGTTTTCTTCATCTTTATTATGTTTTTGTCTTCTCTAAGTATTGTCAATATTCTGATCTGCATACTAAGTGATCGTTAAAGTAATAAGATGATTCTCTTATACGGAACACATCAAGATATTTCGAATAACAGTAAACATAAACCAATAATGATGATAACACAAAAATAGACGGTTCACGATTAAATCTTCACTCCAATTTTGTTCGGTTGTCGAGTGTGAGAAATTGGTGGTGAGACATTCGCTATATAGTCCCCCTTTCGATTACCGGGAGGGTTGTAATAACAAACGACATAAACATTTCCACTGGCCGCCTTTTGTATTCCAATTCCCAGTGCGCTAGTATTTTTCCAAATCATTTGTGTATAGTGACCAGCCAATTGCATTTCATCCTCGGTTCCATATTTGTAATCGCTAGCCTCATCGGCAAACGATTTACAAACCTCGATCGGTGTTGGATACCCATTCGGATCACATGTAGTGAGTTGATAGATATTTTCACCGTAGCAGGTTTGGCTATGCTCAATGAAATCCTGTTGTGCCAAATGAATAGCCCAGTCTTGAGCCATTTGATTCAATCGGTCGGCATTCTTTAAGAATGGTACACCATGCCGTTTGCGATGTATGTTGTGCTGATCGGTAAGCTTTTTGCGGAATATATCGATGTATGGCGACTTTTTGCACTTATTAACCGGAGGTGGGATAAATTTTGAATCATCACTGCAATAAGAAATTATATATTATTCATTTCGTTACAATATACTCGGCTACTAAGTATATACTTACACTGGTTCTCTCGGTTTGTACACGGTGCCAGCCGGAAATACATTTTTACTGTATTCACCGACTATATTCCCGCGAGGATTATAGTTGACCACACAATAAACGAAGCCGGAGCTCCCTTCCGCAACACTAACACCCATTTCGGTACTATCGTACCACACCATTTGTGTGAAGTGATCAGAGTCGATCGTGTTTTTAGGTTCACATTGATCAAACGAGTAATGTTCGATCTCATTATAAAAATCATTACAAATCAATTGAGCCATTAAGTCGACTGGGGTTGAATGCCAAAAGTCGCGATGTAAACTCTCACCGTAGATAAGATCACGATCTGATCGATGCACTAATGATTCCATTCCGGCATTGATTTGCGCCCATTCAGAAGCATAATTGTTGAGATTGTTGCACAATCTTAGTTCGCCACTGCCGTGATCCGCCCTCCGTTTATTGTGTTCGATCAGCATCGCTTCGCGAAACTGTGCAAGAAGTAACTTATCATTCCACGGACCAACCGAAGACTGAGTTTCGCGAGACATGTCTTACTTCTTGGGTTACTATCGTGATAATAGACAATTTTAGTGTGGCCGAACGGCGTATTTATACGAAAAACGTAAAACCACATCGAAATTATCGCCAACTGCATATCTGTATATACACATAACGAATGGCGAAACGAGATGCGGTTAATTATATTTTTCGCGAATTGATAAGAGATAAAGTCACAGTGACATTATCGGCAGAAAATAGTTTGCGGCTAGATGATCTTGCATATTGCATCATTTGGCATTGCATTCGGGTGATAAACTATATGGTTTCGATTTTTCTATAAATACGTCGAACAATCGAATACAAACTGTCTATTATCACGATAGTAACCCAAGAAGTTGACATGACAAGCGAAACAGAAATACCCGATGGGCCATGGAACAATAAGTCACTTCTTGCTGAGTTTCGCGAAGCGATCGTAACCGATCACAATATTCGTCGAGTCGATCATGGCAGTGGGCCCCTAAAGCTGAACCCTAAACTAAACAATTATGCACAGGAATGGGCCGAATTAAATGCCGATATCGAACAATCAACTCATCGACCGGATGACGATCTAATCTACGGTGAAAGTTTGCATCGCATCTATTGGACATCGACACCGGTCGATGTGATGGTGCGACTTATTTGTAATGATTTCTACAGTGAAATTGCTCAATATAAATTTGGTGTTGGTAGTGTCAACGATGTGGCCGAAGTGAATAACTTCACGCAAATGGTTTGGTATGATACAACGGAATTGGGAGTCGGAATTGCACGCGGTGTTTCGGGTTTTGTATACTGTGTCATCAACTACAATCCAAAAGGTAACATTGATGGGGAATATTGTGCCAATGTTTTCCCGGCTGGGACGAAGTATATACCGAACCGAAGGGAACAGTAAGATACACTCTTAGTTGATTAAGTTAAATATGTAATAATATTTTGTTTATTTTATATAGATTGATCCCGCCCTCGGTTAGGCATCTTCCAAACTATTCAACCATCAACCATTTTCGAAAATTTCTACTCAACGAGCATAATTTAATTCGTAAGAATCATAAAGTACCATATCTCCAAATATCTGATCATTTGAATCAAGTTGCACAGGATTGGGCTATTCGATTGGCTCAACGTGATTGTCTTGAACACAGCAGCACGCCGTGTTATGGTGAAAATATCTACATGATAGTCACAACCGATCCGGATCTCTATCCTAAAGTAAAGGAAATTGCTGAAGAGTTGCTGGATGGAAGCGAGGGTTATAATTATGATCAGGAAAATGAAATTTGCACCGCTGGCCACTTTACACAAGTGATTTGGAAGAATACTAGAGAAATTGGCATTGGAATGCAAAAGGCTATAAATGGTAATGTTTATGTCGTTGTCAATTACTTTCCACGTGGCAATATTGGTGGTGAATTCTTAGCCAATGTACTGCCACCAAAAGATACGAAACCTTTGATCTAACTTCCTAAATATGTTATCATATTCAATTGTAGGATGCTATCCAATATATTAATCCCAAAATGATAAATCACCAAAATAAAAACGAATACAAACTTTAAAATACAATCAGTAGTCGTTTTAGTCCACGTCCTGCTTAGTGGGTCACAACCTAATGAGCTTAAGGAGCCAAAGTCTTGTGTGACAAGTTTTAGGTGAATAGGAGTGTCTGTCTGCCTGAGTATCAGTCTCTGTGAGTGATAGCAGCGAATATCAGTCTCTGTGAGTAATTGAAGAAGTACTGAACTGATGCAACCAATGTTGACAGTTATAGGCAGCAGTTAAGACAATGCAATCAATTTCATTGATGTCTACGGTGGCATTGAGTTTCAACGCATCCGTGGCAAGATTGATAGGGATGAAGTATTTGGAAATGGTTCTTCTCTTGAACAGCTACCAGACTAACTAGGTAGCTTTATACAACTTCAGCAGGTATTGGTACTGCCTAGTTTTGGTAAAAGGAAGGGCTGAAGTGTCACGGCTGCGGTTCCCTTTAACAACGACCTATATGGCGCTACATGAAACAAGACTAATTGGCAATGACATCGTCGATTACAGTCACTATGGAATTACTTTACCGCTCATATGGGCAGTGATAGCAGCACATATTGTAGACTCAAATTTAGCATAACTATACAACTTGATGGTGGCCAGTACATTCTTCCCATATAAACGAATTCATAAAGGCACATGGAAGTCAAACGACAGGACCGCGATAAATCAAATAGACCACATCCTCTTGTCCAAAAATACATTTTTCTGAACTCAGCGACATCAGAACTTAACGTGGAGGCAACTTTGATTCAGTTCACTTCTTGGTTGTTGCTGAGTTAAAATTTCACCTGTCAGCGACATACAATCAGCGTTTTCAACGTAACACTGGTTGGTTTAAAGAATGAAAATCTGAACAAAAGAAAACATCCCAGAATAGTGGAAAACGACTTATATCTGTCCAATACATAAAAATGGAGAACGGCTAAGCTGCAATAATTACCTGGGTAAGGCTTAGCTTAACACAGGCTACATAGTTGTAGTCAAAACAGATTAATAACTTATCAATCTGTTACTCTTAAGATGGTCTTAAAAAAGTGCTACGAAAAGGATATCCCTGAACATAGTCTGTTCGTAGACTACCAGCAGGTGTACTACAGCATTTAGAATAATACCTATTGTCCTATCTGGCCATGTCGTCCAAACTGGTATCTATGAGTAATGAGTCAAAGTGTAAGGTGCTAGTTGAAGTCAAAATTTCGAGTTTTCATGTAGGATTCAGCAGGGAGACCTAATACCTCATATTTTCCTTTTAACCTATCATTAAATATGTCATCCGTCAACGCAGCTGTCTATATATGTTATAAGATGGCTCAGTTATAAGAATACGCTGACAAAATTGGAATTTGATCGGATAAAGGAGTTTAAAAATCTGAGACCATTGATCGCCGAATAAAACTTCTTTTCTGGTGACATGTTATCGAATATCGTAGCAGGTTACCGAACAGTTCCAGCATCAAAATCTTCGTGTCTCCCCCTTTATTGCGCAAAGTAAAACTGACAACTATATGAAGCGCTTATAAGACAAATGATGACTTTTGGTTGTGTGTGTCTTGGACATTATGACACCGAAAAACGTCCAAAAATTACCTGCCTATGAAGTGGCCATTTACATTAGATCAGAAATAAAGATCAGAACTCGGGGATGACCCCCTTTTAAACAAAGGATGGAAGACGTGGAAAGGGGCCTGAATATACTCGGTTAGCCTGTCTCACGATCTTTGGTAGTGGATCGGTCTCGAAGCATCGTGGAGGCGGATAAATCCTTGCATGGAAGTATAGTGCCAGCGGAAGAAAAAGACAAAATAGTTTAGAGTTTGGACAATCCCAGATTTATGGTTTAGACTCAAAAATAATTTGGGATAACTGAAGCTGGTATTGAAAATGTCAATGTGGAGAACGTATGTCCTTATATTTTATATTGGTAAACCATCTTGGAGTTGGATGTCTCGGTATGAGTTTAGATCATCAATTTTGCGTTCTGTAAGGAAGAAGTCAAATCAGCCGACTCGGTATCCAGTTCACGTCGTCGTGATTCAGAATATCCTTTGTGGCATGCCCAAAAGACCAAAATCAACACCAAGATTAACTTTCTCGTCTCTCGAGATTGATTTGCTTGTGAAAAATGTTAATTGGTATTAGTACAGTTACGACAAATCTGCTTGTTCACATGTCCATATTCATCGAAAAACGGGTCTCACCGATATAAAGACACTCCATTGTTTATATTGTCGTTTGGTTCCAAATAAAGTTTTACCAGACACCTGGGATGTTTACAGTGTACTGCGCTTCAAAATCAATAATTGGCGGTCACTGACACAATTATTTAAAGCCAGGTATTTTTATTAGGTATAGGTATTCGATGTGATTGTTTCAAATACAAAAATCTTCCTCGAGGTTAAAGACTATATTGATGGCGGATGTAGCGATATCTGATGACCACTCCAAAATAGATTGAACCTTCTTTCATGCCTCGTCCTATTAGAAGACTACTTTTTTTTGTTTTATGTGTGACTCGACCATCGAAAAAGCTTTCAAGAGCATACTAGGCAAACGGTGGTCAAGACGAATAGAATGGTCAGTATTGTCACATCAATCATATTGTATGGGTCACCTGTATGGATACGAGCATTAGTATAGTACTTTTGCACTTCGGGTATAAAGTGCCCTGGTAGGACAGTCTTGATTGAAACAGCCTTCAAAATATCTAGAATGCCACATATTACGTTAATGGTTAAACACAGAGTGGCAGTACTCAGAGAGACTCCTAAGGAAGTTGCCGAACAAAATATAATGAAACAATGACAGGAACGATGGGAGATCGCAGATAATACATCGAGAACAAGACAGCTGATTTATAGAATAAAAGAGTGTATGGGGCGTAAACATAGTGGAATCAACTTTCAACTAACGCAATTCCTATCCGAGCATGTGTTAACAGCTAAATGTACATCACCTAGTAGTTTCTACTGTGGATTAGATATACCAGAAGTAAAAATAATAAATACAGTAAAAATAGTGTGTTCTGGTATATTAAGATATACCAGAACACACTATTTTTACTGTAAACGGTGGGAGCAGGAGCGCTGGAAGTGTGCTGATTGTGTTGGGCAGCTGATAGCGAAAAATATTACCCCTACGAAAGTGCCGGAGGGGCAAGATTGGAACACCATATGTGCCATGATAATGATGATATTAAGCCAAAAAATGAAAGTAGAACATGAAGTGAAGAACATGATTTGAAGGACAAAGCTGAAAAGAACTAGGTCATCTAACGCCTGAAATTCTACCAACCTAGCGACCTCGGTCGTGTGGGGGAGTGGAGAATGAGGTTGTAGTCGGTTAGAGTACGAGACAACGTCCACATGAGGTATATATATATATATATATATATATATATATATATATATATATATATATATATATATATATATTTATATATATTTATATATATTTATATATATATATATATATATATATATATATATATATATATATATATATATATATATATATATATATATATATATATATATATATATATCTGAAGTGGCTGATTAGGTGCGCAGCTCCCTTCTGCAGATTTGATTTTAGATATAGTATCTGTGGAGTTTTCGGTAGTTGTCTATTTTGATGAACGAAATGGTTCTTGTTATATTATATGAATGCATGCCAGTTTGCGTATCCACTGTAGAACGTTGGTTTGTCCATCTTTGGTAGCTTCAATGATTTTAATGATGATTCTATCTTCTTCTGGCTGATCCTTTTTTATAGTTCAATAACTTATCCCTTTACCTTATCTTGTAGGGTTCCCAAGTAATCCTCGGTGAAATATTTATGGTTGGCCTCATCCTCAACTTTTATCAGGATATTTTTATGAAATTAATACAACCTGTTTTATTTTAAGATACTATTCCGAGTATTCATAAGATTTCAGTTTTGCGTTACTTCCATTAATCTTGCGGTGTAATCATTGTGAATAGCCTTTGAGTTAAATTGAGTTGTTTCGACTGCTGTGACTCATGCCACCTTATATACTTTTGATTTTGGATCCCGAAGATTTCGATTTATTCTGGTTGATGTTGTATAATGTTGGTATGAATGATGGAGTTTCAGGCTTACTTAAATTGTCCTCCTCATTTTTTTTTCAGAGTCTCACCAGATCCGATGTTCGATAACCGCGTGATGATGATGCCAATAGGTGAATTCACGACGGGTTGCTGTGACACGCAATTATTGATATCTATCATGGCATTTTTATATGTGCGCTGCATCTCTTTTCTTTTTTCGAGAGATTGTTTCAGCAGCTTCAGGTTGTCGATTGAGCTTCCATCGTTTTTCCAGTATTTCTTTGTCTATGTTTTGGCCTAGTCAGACGCCTTATGGATGTTGATTTTCAATTTATATTATCAGTGTATTTTGAAAGCTTCACCAACTTTCCGCTGGAGCAGGAATGTGAAGTTTTAGTTAACGAGAACTACTTGCCACTTGTACTATTTTGTCAGTTCTGTTTTGTTAAAAACTTTTCGTGATAATAACGATATATATATATATATATATATATATATATATATATATATATATATATATATATATATAATATATATATATATATATATTTATATATATATATATATGTATATATATATATATATATATATATATATATATATATATATATATATATATATATATATATATATATATATATATATATATATATATATATATATCGTTTTCCCTAATCAAGAGCGAACAATAATTAGGTTAGAAAATTGCAGTAATTAAAATCACCAAATACCGTGATCAATAAATTATACAGTAACGCAATCATTGATTTTCTGAATCCTTTACAGCATCCTACATACATCACGAGCTTACAAATAAAAATATCGCTAAGTGTTGTGTATACGCATACGAGCAGTGTATAATCGTACAAGTGAATTGTTTCTCCGAATATATAAATTCCACGTATCCTTAATAATATCCATTTAGTGAATTTTGGTTTTGTTTTTTTAACCGCCCCATTCCTGGAATTGTGTACGTTATATATATATATATATATATATATATATATATATATATATATATATATATATATATATATATATATATATATATATATATATATATATATATATATATATATATATATATATATATATATATATATAGCAGGTATATATATAGTTGAGACCTTGATCTGAAATGGTGGATATATTGGGAAACATAAACATTCTACGAAAAAGGATATTTTTTCACAATCGGACACTTTCGAGGTTATAACACAGTGTACTGCACTGTGGAACAGTTCAACGAGCACTGAAAAATAATTTTTTGTCAATTCACAACCCAAAAACAATTTTTTAGTATTTTTGCAGTTGTCGATCCTGCGCTCGTTTTTATTTTTCCTGGATTTTCTCTCTATATCCATATTGCGTCGAATCGCGTTGATGACGATACGATGATGACTGTATATAATGATGATGGAAAACCCGATTATTTGGTTTCCGGTAATTTTAAATCATTTGGAAAATTACGAGAACGACGATGGAATATGACTAAGATTCTCCAAATTCGTCGAGCTTTTCTCCTTGTTTTGGAAAATATGGTGGGGCACCCCTTAAAACGAGGGAAAGATGGTGAAAATAACGGACACTAGTATATATGGTATATAGACGATACGTATACATATACAAAGGCATACACAAATTTACGTTGAGGATGAATGAGCTTTTTTTTACTATATAGACACTCGAGAAAAGCTCATTAAAAGTGGAAAACTTTTTTCTATTGTTGTGTAATAATAATTTAGTATTCTGTAAACATTTTCGCATATAAATAAATAAATGAGTTATTTGTTCAATAAGAATATACACAAGACATGATTGTGTGTGTGTATGTATATGGAATACGGAATTTTCCGTAGAAATGGAAATTAGAAGATTACACAGCTTCCTTGTACATAATTTATATAATATTCAGGATAAAACTTTTCATTATTTTGATGTTCCTTTATATATTTATTCCGTTATACGAGAATGTGTATATCCATTTTCATTTATTATTACAGTTTTCGTCCTTGTTATAAGAACTTATATGAAATTGTTGTTGCTCTTCTTCGGGGTGATTATTGAGAGAAGTAATTGAAATGGATGAGTAATTAGATTTTATGGAAAGATTATTTTTATATGCTCTGAAAACAATGTAATCTACAAATGTAATTAATAATTCATGGATATTGCGGATGGAATTAGTGATTAACGTGATTATTCGACTTATCGATAATGCGTTTGGATTTGGTATTATGTTGAACAAAATACTCGTAATCTTACAATATTTTTTAAAACTTTAATTTATGTATCAATTAGTTAATAAAGCTACTGGGTAGTTCTTCAAAATAAACCACCACAAAAGCTATAGCAGGTTATAGTTCAGTATTTAATCAGTCCGAGAAGATGGTGTTGCTCAATGGACATTGTGGTTACTTTTATTAAATTTTAGAATTTTTTCTCTTGGGCAGGTCTAGGCACCCACCTAAGAGTTCTCATATTTCTGTTAGTCTTAAACCATCTTTCACCCACAGTTGATGAAACTGAATACTTTGGGAACTTCCAGGCTGTCTGATCGAATATTCTGATCGCTATCCGTATCATAAACGATATCTTTGGTTGATCAGAGAATAGTATATCAAAGGTTGGTTCAATTCTTTTTCGGTCGATCTACAGTTGATCTAATTGACTTGAAATTCCACTCAGATTGTTTTATCAATGTACTCAAGGTTCATAGTGTTCTTTTTGACATACAGATGCAGTATAGTTCGCATTGATTAGCTACACCAATTCAAACTATTATACCTCAGTCGTATCTTCACACCAACAAGGCGTATAGGTGACCATGGGTCTGATAATAAAGTTTGGGCATTAAGGTTTGGAACACCTCAAAACACACTTTGGAGTCCTAATTAGCATGATGTATTAGGATTGACGTTAAGTTCTACCTGTATGCACTAAATTATCAGCATAAAACTGTATATCAAATCTAAAAGCTCGTCAATCACCAAATCTCGGCTAAGTGGCGATCCGACTCATCTTTCAATTCAGCTGTGATATTGCTGAAATGATTCTACTTTGCCGATGTCATGTCCATCCTTTGGATGGAGTTGATTTTAAGGTTAGTTCGTTTATATGCCTTTAGTTGGGTATCAATACGACGTTGGGTATTCTCCACTTACAAGGGATTGATTTAAAATTGTATGTGGCTCGAGAGCTCATCTTTGTGAAGGGTTTCTCAAGGCTGCTGTAGTTTATTGATTACTTCGCAAAAGGTTTCATGTTATATTCAGTGTAAGCTTTTCATCCCACTCCCCGGTGAGTTTTGTCGTTTGGTAACTTGCCTCGTTTTGCTCATATACTTGAATGGTCCTCAGATAGCTAATTTTCTACTAGAGTAATCTTAGAGGTACTCTATCTTATGATATATTGATGTGGGACCTCTAATTTATTGTAGTTGATTTTTTATGTCCTTTAGAACAAATTCTTTAGATCAAATCGATTTCAATGTGATCAAACAGCTTCATCATATTCGTACCATTAACAAATCGACAGGAAGTCCGTAAGAGGCCTAGTTAGTGTTACATTTAAGATCTTTTCCCTAATGGAATTCAAGAGTATATTCTGTTCATGTTCATGTCTACGTTCATATTGGAAGAAAGCACACTTGTTTTATTCATCTGGTCTCTTAGGATTAATGATCCCTTTGTTCTCTTTCCTCGAAAATACAAGGCTCAGTACTTTTGCACCACTGTTCATAACATCGATGAACTGTTTTAGACGACATCCGTCTAGACAAGGGACGATATAGTCCTCATCGTTAAACATTATTTTGTCGTAAAAAAGTGGATCTACTTTAAGCTTTCAAGAGCCCAAAGACTGAAACGGTGACGATTTGAAAGATTGGCTGCCATCAATTTTAGCATGAGTTTTATGCTTTAAAACCAAGACCCTTACGTAAAATAGGCCAGGTTGTTGCACACGATTAACTAAGCTGTTGAGAACGGAACCGAGTCGAAACATCACGGTCAGTGCGTATATTCTCAGCTACCACCTCTATGCGGCATATTTTCTTCATTATGTACTGAATCTTGAGTAGTTTTTTCGCGTTTTATCTAATAATGTGTTCTGTCATAAAGACCTTTCTGAGAAAAACTTTAAGTGAATCTCCCATTAGGACAACAAATTTAAACATGATAATTTGAACCGAATGGGCAGGAGTTGCCATTAAACGTGAGAAATGTATTTGAACCGCTTTCTAAGGCTGGGGGCTTACATGTGTTCCAGCACAACCACCACTTTCTTAGCCGTATGGTTGATACTCAAGCGAACCAATTCAAAATTTTGCACTTAACTTCACAACACATGAAGACACAACACAACAATGAGCTTAAAGCACACACTCAACACTTTGCGGGATGTTAATACATGACTGGCGTGCACATTTATAGACAAATAAATCTATCGAAATTGAAGTTTGATATGGATATCTGATAGGATTGATGTAAGCGTCATTTTCAAGGAATCCAGCACACAATAATAACCAGATGTCCGAAATACTCATTAACTATCCCATCTCATCCAGCTTTGAACAATATCCAAGGCATGTAATAACAAACAAGCCTGAGAAACATAACAAATTCTCAATCACATAATAAACTATATAGTTAAAATGCGACACAATAAAAACAGCATTCGATTGGAAAAATATCCGTTGAAAACTATCGATCATGACGTATTCCCGGCAAATAAATTCTAGAACTGTTTCTCTAAAATTGTTCTGATAATCTTCCATGCTTCCAAATTATTGACCCAGTTTGGATAGTTCCTGGTTTAAAAATCGTCAACTTAGACTTGAAGTTCTATACTGTTCATGACACTCAAAGTTAGATTAGCTTTTGATTTCAAAGCTCGATCGATTTTTGAAGAGGGAACTTTTTGAATCACAAGAATTGTATAGTGGATGTTGTCAGGTCATACGGCAGAAAGAAATGAAGCACTTTTTTGCAATAAATATCAAAGTACGCTAACAAAGAGATTTGGGGCCAGGTCCACATACTTCCAAAAAGCTTATATCTAAAACTGTAAGTTTCAAATGTAATGATCAGATTTTTTGATTTCTGATGAATTGTTAATGTCGTGGACTTTTTAATATCAAGCTTTTTCATTATGGGCTTTAGGAAGCTTTTTGTTAAAAATTATTAAATGGTCATTTTAAAACTACATTTTAAGTGCAGAAAGACGGAACTTATTTACTGTTTAATTAATTATTTATAATATAAACAAATATTTGTTGACAACAACAACTGTCCATCAGATTGACAACAACAACTAAATTTCGTTCAAAATTGTATTTCTGAACAAATACTGTAGTTAAACTGAAACTGATCTGAAAAATGAAACCATGTTTGAAAAATTTGAGTGATTATTTTAAAAAAGCTTCAATATGAAGCTTTTTAAAAATAATCACTAATCCCAAGATCCCAAATGATCACTCATCCCAAGATCCCAAATGATATTTTATATACAAATCAAGATTTTTAGAAATTGTATTTTAATTCTTACACTGTAAAATCCACATTGCTTCCCATCTGAACGAATTAAGATGATCTCGATAGATGAGAATTTTTATCATAACGGAAAAAATGGCGGTCGTATCAGAATTTCTGTTTATTCCCAGGGTCCAACTACTGTAGTATGTAATTAATTTTATGGTATCTCAATTTTGAAGCTTTTTTGAATTTGATACCATCTTTTAATGGCTGGTCGAATAGAGTTGTCCTTTTAGTAGTGTTAAATCTGTGTCAAGATATAACTATGACGTGGAAATCTTTGAATAACGATTCACTCTTATAAGCCAGTGGATTATGTAGATATACGGGTCGTTTGATATTCAGGTACTCCAATTTTAACGGTCACGGAAATAAATGGATTAACAATGACCTGGGCCTAGTTTTCTTGTGTGAAGTGGACTGTAATAAAAATGGCCTCCTACTTAATATAGGTATAAGTGAATATCGATCATACGAGTATTTGAGCAATCTGCCTTTCTGAATCTACCTGTGTTATATATTATTATTGTTTCACTATTATTTACTTTGATAACACCCTGTATGGGTTATAAATTATTACTTGCAACATTAATTTATTTAAAGTATTTAAAATTGATTAAATATAATAATAATTATAATTTTAATATTAAATTTTGTTAATATCCGTTAATTCAATACCTCCGGAACAAGTACAATGACTATACCAACAATTATGTACCATTTTTGTCATAATAATTTACATAATAAAAAAAATTATTTTTTATAATATAATACGACAAATAAATAAGCAAAAAAAATTAATTAATAAATATTAATATACAATAAACAATATCATAATATTTATATTAATAATAATGAACGTATGAAGCACAAAAATTAATCAAAATAAAAAATTTAAATTAATTTTTAAATAAATAATGATTTTGTTTATTTTTTGTTATTAATTTATTTAATAAAATTGCAACTTTAAAAATTATTAATTTCGAAATTATATCGCTTTGTAATGCGATGTCACAGAAGCATATATTTGGTAACCTTGCTTTGGCTGCTCAGACGAAATATATTTGTTAAATAATATTACGGTCCTTTCTAGGAAGCTTGACCTGAAATTATTTACCTGGTCTTACTCGACTGGCTTATAATGGGCCAGCTTAAGCCGAATTACATCGTTCAAGGAAGTAAAATTCATAATTTGCCATTTAATGAGACATAAACTTTAGTACAGAAATGAGAAAGGGAAACTATATTTGGATTTTAATACGTTGCTGGTAAATGATCAATATACGTCCATATCACCAGAGGTTGACGAGATATATATGGATACTATCGCAACGTTAAAAGCTGCTATTTCAGCTAAGCTACCAAAGAATTGGGAACCTCCAAATGAACTCAATGACTTGAACGCTACGTTTGGTCAATTCATAGGTCAGCAACACACTTTTTTGCAAGGATTGCACCAAGCGTCAAATGTACGCTTACCTAAAATCAACATTGACCTCTTTTCCGGCGACTTCAAATTATGGCCAGCCTTCCAGGTTTATATATAGCGTCTGTTTATCAAAATACAAATTTAAGAGCAGTTCATAAACTATACAGATATTGAACGGATTGTTAAAAGGTGAAACACTTGACCCCTGGTTAATTCACATCCTACTTAGCATGTTAGATGAGGATTCAAGACAATCGTGGACAATCCCTTATTCAACAATTTTTTGGACTTTTTATCGACCAGGTGCGATGCTCTTGAATCTTGTGGTTTCGTTTCAAAACCAAGTGGTAAATTGCAATGACATATCAAGTCACATCACGTAATACCAGCAACCAAATTCAGTTGCATCGCTTGTAAATAGGATCATTATTTGTTTAAATGTCCAATTTTTAAAAGTATGAACGTGGGAAAACCGAAGAATATTGATTGAGATCTGGTCATATGCTAGCACAATGTTTCTCACGCACGCATTGCTTAATATGTAACAAACGACATCATTCGCTATCATATGTATCAACACCAACAGTAAATCAAAATAAATCAATATCTAATCAATCAACATCTCATCAATCAACATCTCATCAATCAACATCTCATCAATCAACAAATTTATTTACAACTTCCTTGCATGAACTTCAAGCACCTAATAATATTCTGTTGCCTACAGCATTGATCTAAGTTCAATCAAGCAACGGTCAACAAATCCTAGCAAGAGCACTCCTTGATTCTGGGTCTCAAGAGGCAAACATTACACTATTTAAATAACAGCATACATTATCGAGAAAATCTCCACACTACTACCAGAAAATACCCTAGCAATTTCAGAGTCAAACGAAGTATGGCAACAGTGTTTAGCGGATCCACAATTCAACAATCCTAATTCAGTTGATATTTTGATTGGCGCTGAATACATTTTTGAGATTATGGGAAAGCAGAAGAAGAATTTGGTTGGTTACTGGTAGGCGATATTAATCGACAAAGCGATTTGGCAAATAGAGGAGATGTCAATAAACACAGATCGCCTTGACAAAAATGATCCATGTGAAATTTTATATCGCACTACCATACTACTCGATCGCCAGATGGAAGATTTATTGTACGACTACCGTTTATCAACCCAAGGCCAGAACTAGGAGACTCGTTAGTTAGTGCTCAATCGAGGATGTTTGGAATGGGGAAACAATTTGCCAGAAATTTACAGTACTATAAAGAGTACACAGACTTCATTGAAGAATATATTGAACTTGGTCAAATGGAATGCATTCCTTGGTCGGAAATCTCTCATATGAACGCCACATCATGCAGTTCTCAAAGAGAGTACAACTACATAATTGCGAGTTGTCTTCGATGTGTCTTGTAAAACGAGCACTGCGGTTTCACTAATAGACTGTTTACATCCAGAGCCAAAGATTCAGTCCGATTTAACGACAACATATGATTCCGCCAAAATATTATTGCGATTAATGCCGATTCAGGCAAATTTTGGTACATCCAGCAGTTACAAATTTTCAATTAATTTTATGGCGCAGGAACTTTGAAGAAAAACTAAAGGCTTACAAATGCAAGACGGTTACGTACGGCACAACAAGTGCCCCATTTCTTTCTATGCGTGCGCTAGAATTGTTGGCACAGATTTATGAAAGAAACTATCCAGAAGCGGCTACAGTAATCCGACAGAATTTTTATATGGATGATATGTTGACTGGAAGTGACGCTGTGTTCGTAAATGGAAATCTTTATCATTGGTCTTTTTACTATCTTTAGCAGTAGATAGCATAGAAGATGTGCAAAAAATTAATTGAAAATGATCCAAGACGCTAGGAATATTGTGGTATCCACAAGAGGACATCTACGTGTTCAAATTAAACATTCTGAACGAAGAAATAAAGTGGACCAAACGTAAAATGCTCTCTGAAAGCTCCAAACTTTATGATCCGTTGGGTTGGATATCACCGGTCGTCATCTGCTTTAAGATTTTGCTAGCAAACGTCGACTGGGACGAAGAAGTACCAAATAATATTGTAGCCTCGTGAAGATGAGTTACGATAATTTACATAACCTCAAACACCCGTTACCTCCCGCAGCTTTAACCACTGCGGCACCTGGGTGGTCTACCTAACTGGTAAATAGTTTTAAAATTGTCGCCAATTTTTGATAATGTCAGTTAGATATGGCGGCCTGTTCTAAATTTGGTATTGCGTCCTCTTGAACGGGTTTTCAATAGCAGGTATTGCATTCGCCCCCTGTCTCATTCAAATTCTCTCTTGGTATTTTCAATTTTTTTTCAATACTCTTATGATTTCTCCAGGTGATCGGTGTCACCTACACACTCACCCACTTCACGAACCAACACAAAACCTACCGCAATTGCCAAAAGTTCAAGCAATAAAATTTAATACCTCTTCTAATATTTTACATCTCCGTCCTTAGCGTTTCTTCCTTGTTGTATCTAGGTAGAGCCAAGTAAATAGACAGGGTAGGTACAATGGAGATTTCCTAACCAAACGAACAACTGGTAAGTGTGTACCTATTTCCATTGGTGCCCAACCCTAACGACTGTTTTTACACCCAATCGATTTTTATGTGATCTTCAGCATATTTTTTTCAATACTGGGAGAATTGAACCCTTCGTGATGCCAAACTACATGATTATAATGATCTTACACAGTATAGATAACTGTTCATGACATACTCTATTGTTACCATAGGAAAATGAGGTGGAGCCTCAAAAAAAAATTTGGAGAATTCTTTCCAATAGGTGATTTTTGAGCTACATGACTTTTGTTCTATAAAGCATTTGAAAGGTGAAAATTCATCCATTATTAAAACGTTTGGCATGATTGTGACAACTATTAGGCTAATAGGCAATTGTCGTTTTTTCTCGCGATGTGTGGCCTGGAAATATTAGAGACATAGATTCATCTATTGTAAAGTCCAGATCTTACGCCATCTGACTACGATTTATTTTAGTCTCTATCCTCTCTTAGCGAACCGCCCAGGTGGCGCTAACAGAGGATATAGCTGACATGGAGCTATGTAATGCGCAGATGGTTCTACGTAAACGGGACCTATAGTTGTACATATAGTGGTATCATAACGAACCGTCACCGGTCTAAGTGTGCGGTACCAGTCACTCAACAAAAAAAAACACTCTTAGTAGTGAACAATTTGTTTTACGACCTGCAAATACCTTCTGGAGTAATGAAAAAATTGAGTTTTAATTTTCTTAACACATTAGCCTAATAACCGCCCAGGTGGCGCAGTGGATTCGGGGCAAGATGCAAATGGGTTTTTCACCTTCGATCGTTTGGACGGTGCGATCAGTAGTGTAAAATGAACATTTGTAGATCCTCTGTCGTGTTTAGAATCCATGGGCCGACCCATCTTCCATGTCAGTCCTATAGGCTGAAATGGAGCTATGCAATGCGCAGATGGTTCTACGAAAACTAGGACCTATAGCCGTACATAGAGTGGTATCATAACGGACCGATCGCCGGTCTTAGTGTGCGATAGCAGCCACATCAACCTTACCTAACCTAACCTAGCCGAATAATTCAAACCGCTTCTTTTGATTTATTGTGGAAGCTCTGCTATGAATAAAATAATTTTGCCTTATATAATTTTGACAGTTCACTAATCCAGAACTCAATGCCTCTGGGTCCACGGTTCAACCCACTTACAATAACAGATTAAAAAAACCCAATCGTGATTGATGTTTGGTCACCACCCCAGGAATAGAAGCCGAGACACCGAATGGCAGAACAAGCACGCTACTTTTCCAGCCACGATAGCGAAGCACCAGATTATATCACTTCAAAAAATTTGTGCGGTTCTAGATATCCACGAACGAAGTGATCTATTAAAAGAGTAAATGAACGTCGACAGGATTGATTCAGATCACTTAACATTTGAATGGTTAATTTTACGACCTTGTGTTTTTTTAAGGTACAGAATACATATTTTGACACAATTGAGATTTTGAAGTCTATTCAGGAGACGTCGTACACAAGGGCCATTCGATGCTGTGAGTACTGGAATATAGTAAAAATCATTACACAATTTCTTCACCTCTTATTGAGGGGCTTGTGGGATCCATCACTTAATTGATTTAAGCCAAAAAATTAGTACCTTAAAAGAGCAAAGATTGATTCTCATCTAAAAAAATAGCAGATCACGTTAACTGACGCTTGTCAGAGATAAGGTGTTGCCTCAAGTGAATAATAAATAAATTATAATAACAACCCATGTGAAAAACCAATAGACTATTGGATCTAAATTGGAAGCATCAGAGTAGCATTTGCCCTTAGGGCAGGATAGGATTGTTCTTGGTTTTCTGGTTGAAGGACTGCAAATCATCCTAAATCCTCATTCACATATCTTTAGATCCATTTTGTCTCTGGGATATATCAGGAAAGCTAGTGTAGTTCTCAACAACTTGAAGCCACACTTCTAATGTGGTAAGTACCATGCTTAGGCCAAGTTGTAATATTTAACTTAACGACTGAAGGAGTTGAAAGGAACACTTCCAACCTGAGAGATAGGCACACTTCATTTACAGTAATAGTTAAGGTGGCTGGCGATGGGGTTGTTGCTGCTTTATTTTTTGTTTCACCGATTAATATGACGGGAGGTCAGAGGACATTATGCTCACATGCAAACGGATAGTAAACCACAATTCCCACCTGACGGAAATGAAATAATATTTACGGATGCATTAGTGAGCTGGTATTTCGCTGGTGTCGAGCTATACGTACCCCGAGATGGAATAATGTTTATCTTTTGAAAATGCACGCCACTGTCTTTGTGGAAGTACTTGAGAGATTCTAAAAATCTTTCCACAAAAAAAATTTGATACACTATAACTTCCGTGTATCGACTTAGCAGTCTGAATTAAATCAGACTGCGTGTTGGATTCCCAGTTACATGAGTATTGAATGCAACCTGTTAGTTCGTTATTTTGGCCCGGGAGGCGCAACATCCACTTTTGTGTAACCTGAGTCGTGACGTTTGAGAATCAACTAATGTCCTTGTAGAATGAGTAACTTAGCGAACCAACATTTGGAGAACCAACAGATTCTAGTAAGAGTGTTCATTTTTGGAAGAGATTTTTGAATTAGCCAATCATTGATCCAGAAAGAGAAACTGCAACACAAATGAATGTGCACTCTGTGGATCGAATAAGCAAGATAGCACCACCCGAAGTATTTGTTGGAAAACAGTGTCAAGTGGGAGAGCCCAGAAAATCCCCATTTAATACGTCTGTTATTGTTCCAATTTTATCCCATCTCTCTTGGTTATGATAGTTTACTAGATTTAGAGTCCTAGTCACATGATTCATTTGTTGCTGTCAAGAAGTAGAACGAAGAAAAATATATTCTTTGAACAGGTTCAAAGAATATATTTTTCAGTCCTTCGTGAACAGAAGAATGCGATGATACGACGTGGTGTGTGATACGACGACGGAGACCGCCCGAAAGGATGTCCTAAGGGAGGAGATCTCCGCTCTTGCGGTGTTTTGTGGTCAGCTCTCTCCTAGTCCAACTAAACGACAACAAATTTTTCAGCCAGGGTTATGCTGATGATATCGCCATAATACTGGCAGGTAAATATACCTGCCAGTATTATGGCGGTTCATACGTTCCCATTCTATTCGGAAGTCAAGTACCTAGGGATCTGGTTAGATCGGAAGATTTCTTGGAGAAAACATAAAGAAGAGAAATGCAATAAAGTTTGCAAAATTTACTGGAAATGCAAACAGTCATTTGGTAAATCATGTGGCCTGAAACCAAGATGCGTGTGCTGGGCTATACAATTCAGTGATCAGAGCCATAGTCTCGTTTGTCACATTCATTTGGTGTCCTAGAACAATGAGCGGGATTGGAGGGAAACCTCTAAACCGCCTTCAAAGATTTGTTTGTCTTGGTATAGTATAGGAGCTATGCAAACCACTCCCACTGCAGCTCTTGAGATGGCTGTGGGTCGGCTGCCGCTTGATCTTTGGATCAGAAGGTGTGTAGCGCAACCAGCCGTTCACCTATAATACTAAGACAATCTATTTGGCCCTTCGGGGCACTGTCAAATATGGGTGAATGGTAGGCCGGCACATAACTGCCCACATGCTCTCAGACATTATGGTGACGAAGCACGTCTTCGGGAAATTATTTCATGTAACTATTACTGGAGATCACATATTGGACTATAACAGCCCATCCTACCCCTCCGGCAACGATACGTAAATCTTTACCGACGGCTCAGTATGCCGTTATCTATGCTGGTGCTGAGTTATACATACAAAATCCTGTGGTTAAAGGCAGAAACTGCTGCAATATTGAAAGCAGCACAGTAAAAAGGGATAAATTGCAGAGATCATCGTTTCTGCATTCTTTCTGACATCCAGGCGATTGGTTCCAATACTGTTTCATCGAAACGATAAGTGCTTTGAATTGACTAGGCAGGATGAATAAAGTTAGACTCCACTGGATACCCAGTCACATGGGTACCAAAGGGAATATTTTGGACGATAAATTGGCCCGATTGGGTGTGACATCCACCTTTGTGGGACCTGAGCCCGCTCTAGGAGTGACGTCACTTTCTCTTAAACAAGAAATTGATTATCACTTTGAAGATCTGCACCAAAAGAGATGGGATAATCTCGCATCTCTTGTCGTTTATCCAAAATCTTCTTTGGATCAGTCAACCAGCAAAGATCCCAGTCTTTCTTAAACTATGATAAACACACTTTAGGATCTTGCTGTTCATTCTCAATCTGGAGATGTTCCAGGTAGACAGTTCAATTAGCCTTCAAACGGAAAAGCTAAGAATCGCGTGGAAGGATTAAATATAAGTGTCAATAAATCCATCTAAAACGACTGCTCTCCAAGTGACCCCCCAATAAATCCTGTCCAAGTATATATATATAAAACTATAACTGATTATCCTTATTTAGTGCCAGTTATATTTATGATTTCCCGAAAACGGCAAAAAAATCATGTATGTGTCCTTATATGTTAAATGTTATCCCAAATTTTCATTCCACGACGAGTACGAGAAAATTTATTTCCCTTTTTTCGTCTCTCACTTCCCAAAATTTATTTTATTATTTAACAATAAAATATTATTTCGATTCGATTCAATGAAAATTTTATTGCACATTCAAATAAAAACTAATAAATTGTGTATCCCGAAATTTTCCCTCTGGAAAAATTATTTATTTTTATTGTTTTGTTGAGGGGGAGGTGGGGTGGTCGAACAAACACCACCATCTCGACTAAAAAAAATCTATGTGAATTGTATGGTAATGTTATTGTTCTTATAGCGTTCCATGTGTACAGTTAGTTTCTGGGAAAGTAACGATAAATTCCCCGCTCAGCTTTCCATTATATGTACGGTTGTGGAGGAGAAATGAGCTTTTGAATTGACGCATGCAAAGTAGTATAGTTTTGTGTTGCATCGAAAACGACGGTTATGGTCTTAGTTATATTTGTGATGTTGTCGAGATTATGTTATACAAGTGGACGAATGTTTGAGTGGATTTTTGTCACTGTATAGTGTCTTGTGAAGTACGCGCCACACGCATACCCAATTTTTTACGTTTCTTGGCTAAATAAGATTTTGGATAAATATTTAATCGGTTTGATGAACACCTATATAGAAACCTGTTGTTAACTATTTTATTCATTAAACATAGGTTGAGTTAATTTATTATTAAATGTGTGTGTGTGTGTGCGATAATATATTTAAGATTCAGAGCATAAATTTATAAGACGCCGGTGCTATTAAATATTCAAGCGACATAAAAACATATTTCGATATACGAGTATATATGTGTATTGGGATGCGTATGTGTGTATAGCCTTCGTCTGTTGATTCCGCACTGAAAATGTATTGGTACAGTGGCCTTCAAAATATTTGGACGAAAATCAATATTTTCGATTATATTGGGGGCCGCGTCTTCTTATACGATATATATGGTATAAGGAGATATTTGAGTTGATAGAATAAAATCACATCCCCGGAGGGTGCTGGTATCTTTTATGTATATTGATGTGTATGGTTGGGCTTGTACACGAAATTTAATATGCTGGTGATGGATGCTGATTTTTTGTTTTCGACATTATTTGATTGTGTCTCCGAGGTATAGAACGATATTTGTTTTTGTTTATATGTGGATTAATTTAATCAAACGCGAATATGAAATGAGATGGAGATAGACATTATGTAGATTGATTGTATTCTAGATCTTTGATTCAAATTACTGTTTAGCATAGTTTCCACTTGTATACCCCAACGGAATACTGTAAGTTCTTAATAGTTAACTCTAACCGCCCAGATGGCGCAATGGATGAAGCTGCGGCAATTGGAGCGGGGGAGGTACCGGGTTCGAATCCTGATTCGGGCAAGATGTAAAATGAGTTTTTCACCTTCGATCGTTTGAGCGGTGCGATCGGTAGTGTAAAATGAACATATCTGGATTCACTGTCGTGTTTATAATCCATAGGCCGACCCATCTTCCATGTCAGTACTATAGGCTGACATGGAGCTATGCAATGCGCACATGGTTTTACGAACACTCGGACCTCTAGCTATACATAGAGCGGAACCAATCGCCGGTCTAAGTTTCAGTCGATTTTCTGTTGTGTAGTGACTAAGAAAAGGTTTACTAGCTCTTCAAGATACTATACACTCATGCCTCAACAAATGTTATATTTTTTGGCGCTATTGTAATACCGCATGAGTCGAAAATAAATGCAACGGAAGGGGAAGAAGATGGACAAGTAGCTCGTGTTATTCAAGAATCGACTGATTTATAAGTCAGCTCATAAGGCGTCGATAATAATCAGAAGAAGGAATTACAGCGATTGGGGTTGATCTCCGATTAGAACCTTTCCAAGAAGGTTCAGACAAATTTTAGAATCTCAATGTTCGTTTCATGATTCTTTAAGTGTAATTCTCGTTTGAAATGAGTTTTAGAAAATATTTGCTGCTCCAGAACTTTCTTAATTTGCAGGCGTCTCTTAAATGACTGTCCACCAAATTATTCCCAACTTGTATAAAATCATTGTTATCGAACAAATTATGTCCAGTTTCGGTTAAGCTGATTTCGCTTCGGAGAGTGTTCATGTACTTATCTTCTTCAACACCACCTTAGGTTTACTATGCACTTTCGATAGCAGTAAGCTAGAATCACTTTTTGCCATTTCTGTTTGCAGTTTTGATTAGTGGTCTACTTTTCAGCTTCCCAAGCATTTGGGTAAAAACTAAATAATATATAATCGCAGCTCCGAGATGGCCGAACGACATCAGCTCAGTGGCTGATAATGCGATCTTCAAAAACTGGGCGCAAAACATCGAGTGTAGCTCCAGCTGTGTGGCACGTAGCGCCGTCCTGTTGAAACCAAATGTTGCCAATATCCTCCTCTTCAATTTTTGTGAACAAAAATTCGTTCAACATGGCCCGATAACGATCGCCATTGACTGTAACGGCCACTCCTTGCTCATTTTCGAAGAAAAATGGCCCAATTATGCCTCTGGACCAAAATCCGCACCAAACAGTGACTCGTTTTTGGTGTACCGGCTTTTCAATGTATGCGTGCGGGTTTTCCGTGCCCCAAATGTGATAATTTTGCTTGTTTTTGGCAAAATCGGCATCTTCTGTAAGTCGATCGCAGGCCCTCTCAGCGAAGCGAAAACGCATTGGATGGTCAGTTTGGCCTCAATTCCTGAACCAATTGGACTTTGTATGGCGTCATACCAAGGTCTTTATGCAAAATTCGTTTCAATGATGTCTCCGAAATGTTCAATTGTTGAGAACGACGGTGAATTGATGTTGATGGCGCATCACGCACACTTTCCGCCACAGTATCAATATTCTCGGGTGTACGCACTGTTTTTGGCTTTTCACGCTTTGGTTTATCGATGAGGATGCCAGTTTCTTTCACTTTTTTCACAAGATAACGAACATACGGAGCTGACGGTGCTTCTTTTCTTCCAAAATCCATACGCAATTTTCCCAGCGTTGTTCAAGCGTATACACAACCATATTCGATCAGCGGAAGGATAAAACTAATTATCTGTCAAATCAGACATGAGCTAAGTGTTACATTCCGAAATAAGCACTAGTTGAAAAAAAAAACTTTAGATGGCGGACCCTTTAGATATTGGAATTCTTACCCATCTGGTTCAGAGATGACAGCTTAATGTCACTTTAAATTGCAGTAATAGAGAGTCCGGGAGCATAGTTGCGGCATGATTATCTAGATATATTTGGATATCAACATTGTATGTGCTGAACTTGAGTTATCTTCGATCCGTCTCTGGTCCCGTATAGTGTCAGTGTGAAACTAAATTATAAAGAGATTTCTGTTTAACCTGTTGATGAAAACTTTATGACCATTTTGAACAACTTCGGTGATAATATCGACAAGGAAAACAAGGAACTTTTCGTTTCGAATCGGGAAGTCACAGAACAAATGCGGACAACCTTTAAAATCAACAAGTACCTCTGGTTACAAATTAAGTCAGTTCAACTACCGGGTTAAAAATAGATCAAACTATAGATCTTCAGACTCACCATCATGACGCAGTTCTATGACCATTTTCAATATACATTTTTAAATTCTGAACTACTGAGACTTTGCCACAGAGATGCAGTCCAAACCTTAACAGAAATGACGTTGCGGTTTATAGCAATAATAGATAGCAGCGGAAGTGGTTTTTGGCCAAATGTGGAAATGTGGTCGGCTTGATGCATATTACTTTATAAAATTTGGTTGATAACCTTGACGGATCTGAAGTAAATGCTATACTGCGTCCATGCACTAGTTAGGAATGGTATGCACTGGCATGTCTGAGAAAACCAAAAAATCCAGGTATGATCGACCCATACACATATGATCGTATACGTTGCAGTGCAGACCTCGTGACCAGATTATTGAGATTTCTTAATGTGTATGAAAGTCCACTTGATACTCGAGTGATACACTTCGTCAGCAATTTTTGTGCGAAAGCTGAACTACACCAACTCTACCGTCTTGTACGAGGATGACAACATAGAATAGAGTTTTTGCGCCACTAAACGGTTATTTTAGTGTGGTATAAATGAGACACTAATATAAGCGATGGTATGAGCCTTAAATTTGGAAGGCTGAGTCCTGCGTCTTATGAAAAACACATATACATCCGTTTATTTACCATTTCGTATTATGGCAATGCCATCGACGTGACCCTTGCTAAGTTAACCACAAGACACCAGAAGAACGAAGACAGAACCCTACCGTGAGGGCATATACTGTTACTGGCGGTTATCGTCGTCGTATATTACTGCCTAACTCTACCATTTTTCAATCTACAGAGATCATCGCACTGAAAGAAGCTTCCGATGTCCAGAAACAGTCTCATCGAGTGCTTACCTACCTAAGGTATCTATCAAACAAGCACGTTAAACATTTAAGTAGAAGAGAGGATAGGCTCGAAAACTTATTGCCTCTTCATATCTAGGCTTTCCATCTTTCGGGATGAATGTTCTCCGGCTTTCCTCCATAACCCTGGAACGTATCTCAGGACCAAACTGGCTCTAATGTATGTGCAAGGTGGTTTTAGGATAATTTAAAGTCCTTTCTGTAGGACAACCTGAAAATACCTCTGAAAGAACTAATTCAGATTCTATCTTTTGTCACCACATTTGCTATACCAAGTTCTAATCTCTGGAAGTTGGTGTAGGTGGCGTGGGAATTTTATTTCCAATGCCAATATTAGAACTCTTACTTTCGAGGAAATGAGTATTCATTAGAACCTCTAGGGCCTTGTGATTTGTACTCGTATGAGTTCCACCAGGTTTTTCTAGTTCCAATTGTGACCTTCATTTTACCACAGGATTCTCCGCAGAAAGATCTCCATTCCGATGTTTACCCAATCATGATATTGTTGAGAAGTTTTCTGGTCTGTTTTCTTAATCTGCCTAGTACCCTAGTACACCTTGTTGTGCCAATTCTTTTCGGCTTACTTAGAGGACTGCTCTTCTCATAGGTGCTGATAAGTGCTTCTTCAAGATTGTAAGCTGCTCTTTCAATTCCTCTGCATATCTGATTTACATTGCTGAAGATAAAAGGGACTAGTTAGGTGGACTCAAAGTGGCCAATCAGTTCAGGTCTATCACTTTTTAGAGAGAACGGGATGTATTAATGGTAAGAGATACTAACGTTATCTATAGGACCATTTCAGATTTTTCTCCTGTCCACCTTCAAGATGACTGGGCAAATACCTCACGGATCTTATACCCTGTAGAGATCACTAGAACCTCACGTCGAATTCCCCCGAGCTGGTATCACTAAACACGGATACAACCTGAAATCCCTGGATTAACTCCTTTAATTTTGTTGCCGTGAATCCTCGAATTCTTTATTAAAGAAGGCATGCTTCGATATAGATACCTTGCACTTATGTTTTTCGTGTGCTTATAGCTAGCAAAAAGCACAACTATACGTAATAGTTTAATTCACCGCCTAGGTGGCGCAGTGGTTAAAGCTGCGTCAGTTGTACCGGGTTCGAATCCCGATAGGGACAGGATGCAAAAGGGATTTCCACCATACGATTACGATCGGTGGTGTGAATGAATTCCACATTTGGTTGATGAGTGATAAATAAATGAGAATGAGTGACATTTAAAATAATTGAGTTGCGAAATAAATGAGGTTATTGAATAAAATAAGTAAATTTATTGAATTCATTCCCTCGTGTACCGTGAAAAACGTGATTGAAATTTAACACTCCAATACGCATTACGTAGGATACCAGATATAAGAGAATCTCACTCAAGCAATACTATTCAACAGTGTTTAAACTATACGAGTATACGTATAGGGCGTGTTACGTTTACCAAGCCGCATCTTATGTCAATATAAACACAAAGCTTCATCTAATGTTAACTCAAACATTTCTACAATGATGTCTATGATTAACGGTATTTAAAATTATTGAGTGAGATTTTGAGTGAAATTTAAACTAATTATTGATCTTAAAATTCAGACCAATGTAATCTGTTTTTAGAAAATATCCTTTCTTTTTTTAGTAATATTTAAATTATTTTTGAGTGGAATTTAAACCAATGCGTTTTTGAAGATATCTGAGTTGAAAATAGTGTAAATTATGTCTCAAATAATTCAAAAACAAGTTATTTTTAACAAGGACAATATTTGAGTGCGTTTTGATCCGTAAGACAAACTTGAAAATGACCATACTGATTTAAAAAGAGCTTTCCTGCAGTACATATAAATAGTTAATAAATGTTAGATGTAAACTTGTTGAGTGTTTTTTCACAGAGTTGTATTTTTGAGTGAATTTTTGTCAATTTTGCTTAATGTACCATATATCAAAAAATAATATATGTTAATCTGGATCATTTAAGAGAATAATTACTCAAGCAATATCACTCAAAGTATTTCAATTGTACAAGAATCTTCCGTTTAGTAATTAAATGTATCAAGTTATTTCTGTTACATCCAATAGAAATGTTACTATAATAAAATTTGACAATGAAACCATCAGTTCAGATAGCTCAGTTATAAAAGTTAAACATTTTCGTTGAGTGATATTATAAATTTTGAATTTACAAGTGAACTGTTCGTTATTTTTGGTTCTTGTTAGTATTTTTAGTGATATAATAGTTTAAGTAAGCGAAAAAATGACATTCAATCTCAAAATTGACTTAATCAAAAATGAGCTTTTTGAGTGAAATTTAACGGTTTGAAATTTATTCAGCTTTACTCACTCGATCTGAATCCAGCAATAATATTGTTGATTTGAAAACAATTTTAGTGTCAGTTCTTGAGTGATATTCATTAATCAGGTACTCGTTTTTATTTTTGAGTGAAATTGAGTTTCTTTGAGATAACTCGCACATATTTTCACCGAGATGGCTCTAACTATACAGTGGCACATCAATACTTTCGATTCGAAAGAATCTACACGAGATAACCATAGTTTATATGGTTATCAAGCAATTACACTTAAAAAGTTTTAATTATACGATGATTCACTATTTGCCAAAAATTATCGATCTTCTGTTGCACCTATACAAAAATTCACTCAATATTTGAGTGATTTTCAGTACATGAAGCTATAGAAAAATGACCGCGTTGTTTCTAAGTTTGTGTTTAAAAACTGTTAATAATATATTTGAGTGATTTTTGTAAAAATTTGAATATTTGAGTAATTTTTCTTATATTTAACTCATATGTTTTTAATATATAAAAACCTCAATAAATCTCTCAATCTCAATAAATCTTTTTGAGTGATATTTTAATGATACATTTTTCAAAGTTCGTCGAAATGGTTCTGCTGAATTGAAAATATTAAAAAAAATATTTCTCGAGTGATATTCTACTAATCGATGTTTTTAGTGTAATTAGTAAATTAGAACCTGCATATACGGACGTCCCTGTAAATATTGAGCTTTTTCTCAACAGCAGCTTTTTTGTTTGAAGCGTTGTATCTAACAAAATACTCCTCACTATAGTGTACACTGTGGTGCTAAATTTGCATATTTGCATTTTTTTAAAGTTTTGTTAATTTGGTGCATATGTATTGAGTACGAGAAGAGAATTTCACTCAAACAATATCACTCAAAGTGTTTTAATATATGAATATCCATCATTTTACACCGTTCCCCAAGCTAATGAATTCAGATTCATTTGCTGCATCCAATAAAAATAACACTCAAAAAAGTACTCAAATTTTTGAGTGAAATTTAAAACTTTGTAAATTTCAAATCCAAGGTAGTTTTATGGTGTCTAATCTATGTCCCAAATAATTTGGGCTTCTTTAAACATGTTTATAAAAAAGACTATTTTGGAGTGATTTTCAGTGCATTGAAGTCGAATTTAAATGGTAAAGTTCGTTCATATCTTAACACGATCGAATAAACTCTCCTATTGACATAATGAATACATCAGTACAACTCGCACATATTTAGAAGAAGTTAAAAATATGTTTGAGTGATATTGTAAAAATATCTTTTGAGTGAATATTTGTTTTATCTTCTTTTTAAAGATATTTTCGTGCAATGAGAGCTCGCTACGCTGACCTTGAAAAAAATTACGAGTAACTTCTTGAGTTATATTAATGATACATATGTATTACTTGAATCTCTGTCATGGTTCATAAAACGTTTTAAGTACGATAAAAAAATTCTACTTGTTCAATTTGATTAAGTGGACATATTGGGACCGCATCAACAAGTAGTCATTAAAGCACTTTCCAGCCTTATCAGTGTTAAATACAAAAATTTTCAACGATTATTTGAATCAAAGAGTTAACTTTTTGTATACTTTGTTTTGTATAGTTTCTATACATTCCTCATAATTCATCGAATAATAATAGTACGTTCATCTGCCTGTGGTGTTTTATATCGCTGAATATATACAAAATCCATACAATCTACCTTTCTTAATTATAACCGCAAGCATTTCAACATTAAAAATTATTTCTTATTCACAACTCATTAAACGAACTGTACGAGTATATACATCGTTTAAATAGAGCTTTTTTTTATGATTTTATTTCAAAATTAATTATAACAACATTAAATGGAGCATAAACAATAAAAATATGTTGAAATTAATAGAGCAACAAGTATTTTTCCGTAACGAACTTTTACTGTCTTCTTCGCCACTCGCACTATCTCCAGAAGTATTATATGGTCTTGTGCTCTAAATCGGGATGAGTTAAAGTGTTTGCATTGTTCTCGGTTGTCTAATAAAATTATTTTTAATTAGTTCCGAAGTTTGTCTTTTTGTTTGAATGCTGTGTATATATATGCCGAGATGAAAAGCTTTATAGAAACTTGCTATTGTTTCATCTCGAGAAAATCTGCATTAAATTAAATTTATTATATTTTATTAAATTATATTGGTTGTTGTTGTTTATATCTGTTATAAGTAAACTTTAGGATGAACCAGGTATAATGTTTCTCAAGTGGGGCTTGAGTACCACTACAACTATTAAGATTATTATAAGAAAATCCTAAACCATACAAATACGTGTTAAGTTATGTCAAGGCGAGTACCTGAAAACTCTTCTGCGGTAAAATTGTAGGTATGGCACTATCTTCCCACCTTACCATTCTGATATATCTCCACTGACCGTATATGGATCATAAACCATAGAGAAAATTGGACTCCATCATCTTATCTTTCACGTAATTTTGCTAAAAGTTTTATTGATACCTTGATGACCACCACTTGTTCCTTCGTGATACTCTCTTAAGATTTCTGGAAACAGACTTAACAGACTATCCCATTGAGCCCAATATGCCTTAACTATAGGACTATTGTCAGCAATCTCCTTCCATAACGGTCTGTGCCGGTCTCCTTTCTGATTTTTTCGTTAGTCCACTCATCGGATGGTAACACTTGCATTAGTCTTATATCAACGACATACTCCTTACTCTCCACTCGACCACAATGTTGGCAGTCGACGAGACATGGCCGTCTTGATAGCGCATCTGCATTACCGTGAGCACTTCCTTTCCGATGTTGAATCGTATAATCAAAGCAACCCAATCTCTCGATCCAGCGGGCTATCTGTCCTTCCGGATTCTTAAACTGTAACAGCCATGTTAGAGCACCATGAACTGTCCTTATGATAAATTACTATGGCCATAAAGATACTTTCGGACATACTCTATGCATTGTACTATGGCCAACAGCTCTCTCCTTGTTACACAATAATTTCGCTCCGGCTTTCACCAAACTTTCGAAAAGTTTGCTATAACGCGTTCTTGTCCATTTTTTTCCTATATAGGACGTGCAAAGCCCAATAAAACTTCTCAGATCGTGTAGGTTTTGGCCAATCCTTGACAGCTGAGATTTTATCCTCATCTGTTTGTAATTTTATGTCCCAAATAAATATTTAACTCCGTTGCGGAACAAGGCACATTTTTTGAACTCAATTTTAACCCTGTTGAATGAATCCGCTCGAACACTTCGCCCAGATTTTGTTGATGTTCCCCGAAGTTTTTACCCATAGGAATGATGTCATCAAGGTACACCAGGCACGTTTTCCAATTTCAGCACTCGGTTCACTAGTCTTTCAAAACGTCGCAGGAGCGTTACATAATCCAAACGGCATAACGTTAAATTGCCCCAATACAATACTCACACTTAACGCCGTTTTCTCTTAATCTTTTTCTGCGACTTCCACTTGCCAATATCCACTTTGTTGATCCAAGGTGGAAAATAATAATCGTGCACCTGTCAACGTATCCAATGTATCGTCTATTCTAGTCGATTGCTCGATCACCCCTACAGTTTGCATCTCCGTTACCATGCGATCCACTTCTGATTGTTTTGCCAATGGTAGTCTTCTTGGAGTTTGTCGAACTGGCATTGCTGTCTCCGTGTCGATCCGGTGTTTAACTAAGTTCGTTCTACCATTAACTTCGGGAGAATCACAGAAAATGGACATGTATTTTTCCAACAACACTTTGGTGGCTTGTTTTTGTTCTGGACTTAGTTGTTCAGTCCAATTCTGTGCCAATTCTTCCACGATTTTTGGCTGTCTTTGAACTTCCATTACACTAGGATTTGTTGGATCTTGTCCGATAGGTTGAGAACCCTCGGACTCTATATTGTCCTGATCCGGTCTTACCAATGTTTTTCCAAGCATGATTTCTCGTACTTGTTGTTCTTCGTTAGTGGCTTCTACAGCTAACAACTTTCGTGTTCCAGGACCTCCTTCCAATTTACTCTAAATTAGGGTTTCTAAACGTGGTGGTAGATTTGTTCGATGGTCTAAATTAACTCGCCTGAAGGTAGGCTCTTTGCTGTATTGTAACGGCAGCTCAACATTATACCATAAGTAAGTGTTTCTTTTCCTACATCAAGTACGAATTGGTTATTCTTTATGAAGTCCATACTAAAAATCACTTCATCGACAATATCGGCCACCAAAACTTCGTGACAGAAGTCTCTGTTAGCAATTCGTATGATCACTTCCGTTTTGTGCACTTTCGCCGGTAGCTGTTTGCAGTCTTAACCTGCCAATTGGATAAAGTTAATTTTGTATTCAATCAGCCCGCACAATCGTCCGCGTTGTCCCCGTTACCAGTGTTATCACACTAGATCTGCCATCATTTTCGCCATTTATGGTCTAACTATCTCCACCTCTTGCCAATCGGGAAACAGGAATAAAGATCATGGAACATTTGGTTGTGGGAGTCAGATTTTGCTCCTAGAGCTGATTCCTATTCGTTTAACGACTGTGATCTTGCCAGGCTCACCTTCTCTTCTGATCTACTGCAGCCGTCACTGGACATTCGGTGCATAGGCGACGGTGTTCTAGCTTGCTTACGTCTAATTTCCCAGCAATCTCGCGATATATGACCTAGTTTGTCGCAAGCCTAACATATGATTACTATTGTTGCCATCCCGGAACAATGTTGTTTAGTCTGTGGGAATAGATCTTCGGGACTAGATCAAATACTAAAATGCAGGATCGTGATAGTTTATCTGGATGGTTCTTTATCCGTAGATTTATGAGACGAACACCAAAATATGGGTCATTGATGACCTATCGCTAAACCAGAAGATGCTTTTAATAGTAGTTGTGAAACAGTTTGGCCATTTTGGACAGTGTAAAGAGTAAACAAGACTTCTATAGCTTACCACTCGTGTAAGAACATTTTTGGTTATACTAAATCATTCGTATGGGATCTTTTGTTGCGAGGAGCACATCTACTCAACGTTTCCTCATATTCTAGTCAAATATATGACAGCTTATTAACTGTAAAAGCTTTAAACCGACCGAGATGTAATATTAGCGAACATTCATCTATTCTACATGTTAGAAGGACTCCTGCTAATTGGCATCAACATCCTTTACGAGAACTTTTTGATTGACATACTGTACTGGTTAGGTCATTCAGATATGAACTTTGTGGTTCTAAAATGGAAAATATTAAATAAGAATGAAGGGTCGGGTATATGGAATTGAAACCTGTCCTATATCTACGATCAGAAGAAACTAAACAAAAAAGTGGCTAAAAATGAAAATCTAGCTCGGCATGGTATAAATAAAACCTACGTGGTATGACTCCGGCTCAAAATGGTGACGAATTGAAACAACGAGTGTGTTTGTAAACCCTACCACTTTCCCAGACATGTCAACGCATATCAACGCATTTCCTCCTCCATTAATACTTTTGGACAACGATATTTTTATTTGAACATCTGCCAACTGAACCTATGTCGGGAGTCAACAACTCATGAAATGAATCAATATTAGCAGATCCGGACACCTGGTGCAGCATCCAGTAGCTCAAAGGATGGAGCTAAGGTGAAATTTTATGAAAATGACGCAAACAATCCAGTTCATCAACAAATTTTTAGTGACATCCGATTAGTGGGCCCAGCTCCGTCCATTAATTTCAATAATAATATTGGTGGGGGGAAATAATAATTTGGAGAGTTGATCCAGGACTACAAGTTAACAACAGTAACAAATGGTACAGGTTCTGCTAAAAACATGGCAATAAAAACTGTGAGAGAGCTTTTTAGATGTGCAAAGGATACATCAAGTGGTGCCAGAAATTATTTAAAGGGATTCCTAAATAATGAGCTTAAGACATTATTTTGAATCTACATATGAGGGTTGTTACAAATCACAATCGAGCTGGTATATCAACAACAGCCAACATCTATAAAACTCATTGTGTATAATTATGAATAAAAGGAGTGGGACAAGTACTGTCCGGGGACAAAGAGAAAAGATGGATCAACATTTCAGAAGCTGTCATACATATGCAGAAGCTACTGTGATAGTGTGGTGCCTTGTTTCTAGCAAAATTACTAAGCCAAGTTGTCGAGGCCATGGTGACCTTAAATATTAGAACATCACAGATTACTTCTACTCTCAGTACTTTATGAAAGAAAGATGTAAACTCCCAGCCCAATGGATTGCATCACAAACTGTGTCGGGGGAATAACTATGTATTGAAGAATAATCCCAGCTTATCGTTTTAGACGACTGGTAATGCCTAATAATGAAGCTTTCATTGCGACTTTGTTTATAAGTGGGATAATAATCATTACAGCTCCTGTCTGGCGTGATCGATGTGACTGACAAGGGCAGATAAAACTCTAAACGTATTCTGAAATCAATCACGTAAGTATGTTCATGATATGCAACATTACATTGAAAGCTGCATACTAGAATGAACAGCACACAACACATTGCACACGGAAAATCATACATTTCCATTTTCCATTTATATACTGAGTGTATACGATTCAGGTACGAGTAAACATTTTGAAATGAACCACAAACAACAGTGATTTTTCTTGTTTAAGCCAATTAAATGATTCAGCTATTTTCTTCTATATTTTATACTCTCGATCTATGTACGAGTATATACCGTCTATAAAATATATTCTAAAATAATTTTTTACCTTGTTAAAAAATATTAAAAACTGTTTAGATGAAAAGCAGGGAAAATTCTCGTAAAAATCAATAAAAATATGTTTGAGCTCTCTTCTGGAGCACAAACATCCCATGAATAAGGTTAGAATCATGAAAATTATATATAAAAAAAACATATTTGTGGTTTTTCATTTTTGGAAAATACAAGAAAATTGTTGCTGCTGATTGTACACATATATACAATCAAGAATGTTGCAGATACGAGTATCGTAGATATTTTAGAAAATAATAAGGGAATTAGAATTCTATGAAGAGTGTGTGTTCGGTAGAGAGATACACAATATTATTTACGAAGCTTTTATTTTGTTGTTGTCGAGTTGTTATCTTACAAATTTACGTTACAGTTTTACAAAATAACAAATCGACCATATACAAGAGTTATACAAACGAGGTTATAAATATGGTAATCTAACGAATTGCAGACGATATTGTGAATCTCAACATCGAGTTGGTTTGTGGCACCAGCTGCCCGAAACTTTGGAATTCGTAGTTTGATCATCGTCTGGAGCTTTGTTTCTTTAGTAATGGAACGAAAGCTTTACTAATTTAGAACCCTATGGCGTGAGCTTTTTCATGAGCTTTTTGAGTCGTTGGTGACCTTATTAATGGTTTGGTCTCTAAAAATATACCAGTTATTGGAGAATGGCTGAGCTTCGAAGCTTTACGACCAGTTTGTGGCACCAGCTGCCCAAAGCTTTGGAATTCGTAATTTGGCCATCGTCTGAAGCTTTGTTTATTTAGTGGTGGAACAAAAGCTTTACTAATTTAGAACTCTATGGCGTGAGCTTTTTTCACGAGCTTTTTGAGTCGTTGGTGGCCTTGTTAATGGTTTGGTATCTAAAAATGTACCAGTTATTGGAGAATGGCTGAGCTTCGAAGCTTCACGACCAGTTTGTGGCACCAGCTGCCCGAAGCTTTGGAATTCGTAGTTTGGTCATCGTCTGGAGCTTTGATTCTTTAGTGGTGGAACAAAAGCTTGACTAAATCAGATTCCTATGGCGTGAGCTTTTTCACGAGCTTTTTAAGTCGTTGGTGGTCTTGCTAATTCTTCGGTATATAGAAATGAATCAGTTATTGGAGAATCTTTGTGCTGGGCTTCAAAGCTTTACGGCCAGTTTAAAAAATATATAACATGTATTTTTTTAAAAAGGAAAAAGCTCTAAATTCAATTCTCCCAGATTCTTACAAAATATTTAGACAAGTAGTGTAAATACCATGCAAAATGCGACTACTTAGCAGGACTATCTATTTGGACACAATAAATTGAAAGATTACCCGTCATTTCACTCCAATCACGTTAACACTTGACTGGCCAAAAACAGTTCGAATGCAGTCTCGATTATTGTATTCTGATGCAACATTTAATGTAGTCGTACATTAACTCCAGTTAGTGTTACCATTTTCAAGATATAGAAATCAGATATTTGGTCTCCCGAGTATATAAATTTAAGAGGGGAAGAAACCATAACTTATACAGCAGAATAGCTCTGAACGGTGTGGTGGACTGGACTGCGATAATTTTACGCGCTAGAATTTATGCTTATGATGATAAATTTGGCTGAAGGCATCACTTGGTATCCCATATATAGGACACTTTGTTTTCTTCTTTTAACACTCACCAATTTGTTATAATTCCCTGAGCAGTCATACTGATTTGGGTGTAGGCCTATTTCGTTAAGGTTGTCTCGTGAATGTGGGAGTAATGCCTTGCTGTTACTGTTCCAGTTTCTTAGGACAGATCTGCCTTCGATTCGAAAATTGTTTATAGAAGATTTAAGATCCGTAATCGATATATGTGCTGAACTGTCTTTATTTGTTATATTTCATTAGACAATGGAGTATCCGTGATAAGTTTTCAAACATCGACATACTACATCTGAAGTATTTAGCGTGTCTCATGTTATTGGTTGTAACCAGAGTCCAGACTCTCGTTGAGCTGATTACACTTTTTTGTGTTGTTTGATGTGATGTTCTAGTCCTCCCAGTCTTAAGGTGGCTGTTTCTGCTCCACTCGCGCATGCGCTTCGTTGATACAGTTCTCAATTCTATTTTTGATGGCGTATGAGAGATTTCTTTAAAACAGGAAGCCATAGTCTTTTGCATAAAGTAGCATGATATTGTCGTCCACATCTCGCAAATTTGGCACTAAAAACTGAATTATAATGGCGGGATAGCGGATCACTATCAGTAGCCTCAATTTCGAAGAAGATTTGTCCAATGATAAGAATAAGCCTCGCCGCTGAAAATTTTATTGGTGAAGAATCAGCAACTGCTGTTGTTTCATACTTTAACCAAGCGTCGCTCTTCGGTGTAGCACTTCAATTTGAATGAGAAGTTGTTGAGTGGGTTGTCTCCGAGTAAATTTTGAAATTTTAGGTAGGGGTTGGCATTCCGTACCAATGCCAATACTGAAGCTGGCATGTCTTCGTATTGTTTGTTTTTGTTGACTACTCATTCTATCTTCTCTCGCTCGAATCAGCTGATGTTATTCTAGGTAAGGACGAGTTAATTGCTTTTGTGCGATTTTTAGGCTTGATGCGTTTTGAATAATTCCTTGAGAGCTTTCTTTCTTAATAATAATTGTCGTAGGACGAGATCTCACTGACAGATGATGACATATATCTTATGTTCTCAATGTACACCAATCAAAAAGAGCTTTCATTTCGTATGGTTTCCTCATTTCTTTGTCTTCTTTAGAAAATATGTAAGATATTTTAGAAGAAAGATCGAGCAAAACTTGAAACGGCAACAAATGTGATTCAGTTCGAATGATCCAGCATCCTTTAAAAGGAAAGATATATGAGAGTTTTGTCGCAAATTCAACTTCGAATCTGTACTCTAACCTTTGCATATTTTACACATTTCTCGATACAAATACTTCCACCTTCCAAATTGAGTCCAACCTTACGTTGCAGTGAAGTTAAGCTATACAGCTATAGGTCTGTTTTCGGAAACTACCTGTTCATTGCGTTAATCCAAAGTGCCGACATGGAATTATAGGTCAACTCATGAGTCTGCTCACCAATCGTAATGATGATAGACTTAATCATTTGCTTCAAGTCTCAACTGCCTCATTTTTTGGACAATGGTATTCGGTTGATGATTAGGACATTTAGAGATCCTGATCATGTGCTGTCAATTATTATGGCGTTTTAGGAGACATCGTTCATAATTCTAAATGTAAACGTACTTCATCTCCAATTGTTTCGTTATAAGTGATTGCAAATTAAAGCGTTTTGTTCACCATACTTTATTCTCATTATTTGTCCTATATCTGACCTAAATGATACTACAAAAGATATCATGGCAGAAAAACTATACAGAAGCATTTATACCTGGCTCATTCATGGTCATGGGATCGAGAGTAAAAGCTGATAAAAATATAAACTCTTATTTGAACACGCTGTAAATGAACGAATACCAACAAATACAACTTAAGGTGTTATGTCCTCTTTTAGCCTCTAACTCGATCACCGAAAATCTCCTACTGTTCAAACACGAGGTTGGTACCTGTCTATCAAATCCATCAAAGACCGATTTTTTTAAATGCCTGGCCGCAAATCAACCAGCTATCAATGGTCACTGGCTGATAGTACACCGAGATCATACGACCGTTTTCGTAGTAAATAAATGTTCTGTTAGAACTCTTATCCGATCATATTCCCGACTGATTAATACTTCAGAAATAAAGAAATAAAATAGAAGGAAGGTAGTGGATAGATCGGGATGTAAAACGTGTATAGTCCACTTCACAAAAGTCCGCATAAAAAACATAACATAAAAAAACGTCAAATCGACATGCCACCGATGACGCCTTCTCTATAGTTTTCCGAAGAAAAGTTTTCCGTTAGAAAAAATTTAACGTGTAAGGAATGCAGATAGTACGCCAAGACCATATACTGCTGGTGTCGTGGTGCAAATAAGTCCTAACCACATATGCCACACATTGGTAATAGCAAAATAGTGCCTTCTGACCGCTAACGACACTATACAAGTCTTGCACCACCAAGTTCCCCTTGAAATGTTAATTGCTCTTTCTCTAAAATACAACCATATATGAGTTCTACGACACTTTCACTAGAGCACAGCCGTATTAACTGTACTCAAAGTCTCAGGCTCCGTTGGCTCACTACGACATCCTTTCCCAGGCACACACTCTCTATACCGGAATCTGTTTGTTCTTCTAATGAAGTCCAAGATAACCCGGTATCCTAAAAGTCGTCATTTGGTCCGCAAATAGGAATTGTGAGCCAAAACAGTGCAGTCTATAGGAAGAGTATAAAGAACAGGAGCACAAAAAGTGCTCAACAGTTTCTTCTTCCCCGTCCCCACACTGTTCGCAGTATGAGGTGTTACCAATTTTTATTCGAAACAAATGGCTATTCAGAAAGCAGTGGCTCGTAAGAATGCCCAGCAAGATCATTTAAGAGCGTCTATCCGATGACGTGCTTCCTCGGTCCACCTCCCTCCATATATGACAGTGCCCGGAAGGGCCAAATAGATTGTCTTTCCATTGTAGGTGAATTATTTAATTTAAGACACTTTTAATCTTGCCCACCAAATTCTTGCCTCCATCTATTTTCCATTTATACTACTTCATCCACTTGCCTTCTATACAAGAATCGTATTTATACTGTGTTGTTTTGCAGAGCTTTTTGTGTAAAATCGATTTGTCTCGTCGTATTGTAAAGAACAAAGACACTACGTTTATGGCAACGAAATAAAGAAGTACCAGGGCCACAAATAGCTTTCAGCTTATCTATAATACTAATCCGACCTGGTACTTTTTGCCTTATCAGAAAATGCAAATACGACGACATCTACACTTTATCCCCATCTAATTGAGTTGTGCTCTAAAAATTGCAAACATTTCTGTCTTTAAGTCAGTGGCGTACGAATCAAGCTAGACCGGTCGTCTTTATCGTACAGACCAGCGTATGTAAATACTGCATCTTGTTGCGTTGGCCTGGCGGAATACAGTACAAGTATAATTATAAAATTATGGTATTCGTGTCAAACCATCTCGTTTAGCGTGTAATTGAATAATACGTCCAATGGCCCACCTGGCTGGTGGTAGGTTATCTTCTTTGATCACCACGAGATCATTGATGGCGGATTGTTTTTCAATATTTGTCCATTTGCGACGTTGTTGTAAAGATGTCAAATACTCCATAGACCAGGACTTCCAATCTATTTAATCGTGATTCGGGCACGTGAGTAAGATCTGGTTCCTTAATTGACGTTAAAGGCTCTCCAATTAAGAAGTGGCCTTGTGTTAGTGGATCGTACGTGGTGGCATCTACGCTTAATGGACACAGAGGTCTGGAATTTAAAACAGCTTTGATATGTCCCAAAACAATACTCATCTCTTCGAATGTGAGTGTTGTGGATGCAGCAACTCTGTGCAAATGATGTTTTGTCGATTTGATATTGGCTTCCTAGAGGTCTCCGAAGTGTGAAGCACTAACAGGATTAAACTGTCATTTCATTGTCTTATATTATTCTGGGTGAAAAAAAATGATATCGAATTTATGTGGTTCTTATTAATGAACGTTCATAAAGCTCGTCTAGGTGGCGTCCACTTCCAACCAAATTGCTGCCATTGTCACTAACGATTTCTACCGAAGCCCCCCTTCTTGCTGAAAATCTTCTTAACTGATTAGCTAAATATGTACTGCTTTTACCGCGAGACATATGAACAGTACTATGTACCCCTTAACTATCTTCTTCCTGCCGCGACTTTTGTCGGCTTTGAGGTGTACAGGACCAGCTAGGTCAACACCCGTTGAAAGAAACGGTCTTCCACAGGAGACCCGTGATTTCGGTAAGTTGCCCATTAATTGTGTACTGAGGTTACCTGGCTTTTGACGAAAGCACGTCATACATTTAGCAATGTAGCTTTTAATCATGTTTCGAGCACCCAGGATCCAAAACCGTTGGCGAAACAGACTCAATAGTAAAGTCGGACCTGGGTGGAGATATATTTTGTGATATTCTTCAATATAAAATATGTGCTTAATAAATGCTTCCTAGGCAGAATTAGGGGATGCTTGGTATCAAATAAGGACATGAAGATTCTTCCAGGCGTCCACCGACACGAATTAAGCCCCGCTCGTCTAAAATGGGGTTAAAGAGCGCAATGCACGATTTTTTAACTGGTGGCGAAACTTAAGCGCTTTTATTTCTTTGTTAAATGTAGAATTTTGTGCCCATTTAATGAATAATTGCTCTGCTGCTTACTTTTCAGTTAATGTAGGGGGCTCAATTACTGAAGTTATTGTTCCTAATTCTAGTGTGTCCTTTTTTGTTGCCCTTCTTAACTTGTACTGATATCTGAAAATATAGCTCATAATTCGTTTTATTTATGAAGAAAATCTTATAAAAAGTTCTTGAATAAAATTTTATGAGGTATTGCGTTGAAGTTGTAACCAAGGTGAGCCTTGTCCCCATAGTTTGTCATCAACGAGTATTGATGGTGGGTTGCATCTATATCGAACAGTCCGCTGGGTTATTCTTTGACGAAACGTGGTTCCAATATTTTCGTGGTATATATCTTCCAATATTTCTGACGTTCGAGTTGCAATGAATGTTTGCCATTTTCTGGGATGCTCTGACAACCAAGCTAGAACGATCTTAGAAACGGTCCATGCATGGATGTGCTTAAATTTTATGGCCAGAGATTCTTTCACCAGCTTCACTTACTTACTCAGCAGATGAGCTCCACACAATTCCAGTCTTGGTAGAGATACTAAGCTTCAATGGTGCTACTTTAGTCTTTGCTGCTATTTCGACGCGTATGTAAACACAACTAGCGTAGGCTAACTCAGAAGCGTCACAAAATGTATGATGCTCGATGATTTTTGCATCTGCAGATGTGGATAGAAATTGCGGGATTTGAATTTGTTCAAGAATAGGTTATTCATTTCTCATATTCCACCAGCTTTGTTCAATTTGGCTCGGAAGAGGTTCATCTGAACCAAGGTCTTGTAACCATAGGCGTTGGAATACAATTTTCATCAAGATCGTGGTAGGCGACACAAATCCCAACGGGTCAAATAACCTCGCAGCTTCTGACAGGATTGTACGTTTGGTTGCCTTTCGGTATTTGTTAAGATGCGCAGTTTAAACGGAAATGTATCGTCTCTTGGATTCCAATTTAGGCCAAGTGTTTTTATCCCAAACGACTCGTTTTCAAACTCTAAGGGTTTGGTCTCCTGAGCTTCCAGTGGTATACAATTCAGAAGCTCTTGTGAGTTTGACATCCACTTTCTATTGTTGAAACCTGGCTTCCTTACATATAGCGATCGTCTGATTATATATTTTAATCGCTTGATCTATATTATCATGTTGATATCTATATTAGCTGAGCTGATATCTATATTAGCAGGTTTTCCACTTCACCGCCTAAAACCCAGCCAAACTTCGATATGTAGTGCTCGAGTACTCGTTCATACAAACAAACAAATATATGCCTCGACTGGCCTCTGTCCTCTGCCTCTTTTGTGGAAAACCGGCATAGGACCAGCGAAATCAGTTCCCACTTGTAAAAATGCTCGTACGTGTTGAACTCTGCATGTAGGTAAGTTCCCCATTCGTTGTGCCAATGGAACTGGGTTCGCTTTGAAACATGGCATACAGTTTCTAATGACCTGCCTTATCTCATTCCTTGCTCTAATTACCCAATATTTTTGCCTCAATATCGTTAATAAAAGCTGCGGACCCGCGTGGTAATATCGAGCGTGAATATCTTGAATGATAAGCTTTGATAGCCTCGATGCCGGTATGATGATTGGATGCTTCGTAGCGTACAGCGCTTGTGAATTTTGGTGCTTGTGAATAATGGATTCATGAATCTAAGCGAACTCTTTATTGGCTTCTTCTGTTTGATGGCTAAGATCTCTTCCATCAGGCAATTGGATTGACTAGCTTTGCAACACATTTTACTCGCCGCGTCCATCTCTGTCACGGTAATCCCTTTTGCTTTACGCTACCTTTGCGTGAATTGTGCATAAATCTTTGTACCACAGCAACTACCTTGATCAGCCTTCTAAAAGAAGAGAATTTGTTTATTAATTCCGATACAAAACTATTGGGTTGGCACTCTGATTGAAGTGTCATGCTGAAGCTGGTTCTTTCTTCTTCTTTATTGCCATAATGAAATTGTGATTAATTATTTCCGATGGAAAAATTCCTCGTGACGCGCAATCAGCTGGATTATCTCGTGTAGGTACATGACGCCAACTATCTCGTTTTACTATCTCCAGTATTGGCGACGTCCTATTTCCCACAAATGTCTGCCAGCGCACGGGTACATCGAGAGCCAATCTAGTACAATAGTAGAGTCGGTCCAACATATTATCCTGGTTGTCGTGATGGCTAGTATTTCCGTGACCGACTTTATTAATTTTGATAACAGGTGCGCAGCACAAAGTTCTAATCTTGCCACAGAGATTTTCTTTAATGGAGCAACTTTGGATTTAGCTGCTACTAGATAACATTGAAAAGTCGATGCTTTAATTGGAAGTCGTAGGAACCCCACGGCAGCATATGCTCGCTCGCTTGCATCGCAAAATCCATGAACTTCAATATTATCGCTCGGTGTGCGCATCCATCTTTGCAATTTTACTTCTTCCAGTCGATGCAATTGCTCTCTGATACTCATCCACTTTTGGCTAATGTGTTGCGGCAATTCACCATCCCATTCAACTGCGGTCCACCATAGTGTCTGGAGTAATATTTTAATTTTTATTATTACCGGTGATAACCACCCCAGTGGATCAAAAATCTGATTGCATTCTGACAATAGTTTTCGTTTTGTATGAAGTGGAACACCAATATTTATACGCGATATGAAAACATGTCGATTTTTGGATCCCACCGTAAACCCAGAAACTTCACCGTAACGCCTTCTTGTGAAAATTCTTTGACACATTCAGCTCTATCTTCCTCTGGAATTGGACTTAAAAATTCGTCTGAGTTAGACACCTATTTCCTTAATTTCATGCGTGACTCAGCAAGGATTTTTATTAAACTAATTCGCAATTCTTCCGCTTCTTCCAATGTATGTGCACCCGCCATGAGATGGTCCACGTATGTGCAACTGCTTTAAGCATTCGCTGCAGCTGGAAGGGTAGATTGGTGTTTGAGTGCTATTTCCTTTAGTACTCGGGTTGCAAGATACGGAGCAGATGAAGTCCCATACGTGAGCGTCTTAAGTTTAAAATATTGCATCGGCTGTTTATCACTCGATCTCCACACTATCGCCTGATATTATAACTGATCTTCCTTCACCAAAATCTGTCGGTACATTTTCTCTACATCCGAGCTGATTGCTATCCCGTGTAGACGGAAACGAAGTACGATTGCATACAAAGTTGGCTGTACTTGTGGACCGACTAGTAGCAGATCATTCAGTGAAGAACCATTTGAGGTTTTGGCAGAAGCGTCAAAGACGACTCTAAACTTTGACGACTCTGGCTTTAAGATTCCATGGTGTGATAGGTAATGCAAAGTTTCGAACTCGCTGCCCTTGACTTCCTCCCTATGCCCTAGCTGGAGATATTCTTGCATGAACTCGTTATATAGTCCCTTGAATTTACCGTCCTGTGAAATTTTCGTTCCATCGCCCGTTCAACCCTTGTCGATTTGAATGGCAATTGCACGACGAATCTACCTGTTGGAGTGCGGTAAGTTGTATCTGCGAAGAGTTGTTCACAACGATTTTCTTCGTCAGTTAGGTTGCTTATCGTTGGTAACTCCTCAAGTTCCCAATATTTCTTGATTACTTCATCTGTTTTGGCTTCTGCTGTAGTAATTTGGCTTACGCTGCTTAAAACTGTATTAGCGGATTCCACTTCACCGCCTAAAACCCAGCCAAAAATGGTTTCTACAGCGAATGTGTTGTTTTCCAGTTTCATCCGACCATCGAGTAATACATTAAATATCTGCTGAACACCTAGAATGATATCAATATCTTGTGAGCAACTATAGTTTGGGTCAGCTAGTAATAGCTTGTCATTCGTGATCGTAGATTCAAATGATTGGATAGGCAGTTTTGAGCATAATTTGGACATAACTAGCGCTTCCACCTGAATATGGTTTTGATTATTGACCCGGGATGTTAGATTGACAGTGACACATCCTTTTGCAACCTGATTGACCGACCCACCAATGCCGGAAACAATTGTTCGATTCCGCCGTCTTGCTAACCGTAGTTTCCTGCAGAGTTTTTCCGTTATGAGACTAGACATTGAACCCGAATCTAATAGGACCCTGCATTCATGTTCCTCCCCGCGATAATCGATTACTGTTGCAAGTGCTGTTGGTAGTACGTTGTTCGTCGATACCTGTGCATGTGCAGTTGTGGCTTGGGCTTCCTCCGTTGCTGGTTTGCTATCTTGTTCATTCGATTCGGATAGATGCAAAAGCGTATGATGTTTTTTGCCACAATCTTGACATCTTTGTTTTGACAGGCATCTAAATACAGGATGGTTGACTTGTAAACAATTGAAGCAACGATTATCGGCCTTGATGCATTGTCTGCGGTTCGTGTTAGAATACTTCAGAAATTTTTCACAATATTGCAGCGAATGGTCGAGACCACACAAAAGACAGGTATCTTTCTCAGCTGTCACAAAAACTTTCGATGTTCTTTGGTTTGTTGAACGTTTGTTGGTTGGTGGCTTTAGAGACTCTAAGGCGTCAGATCGATTCAATAAAATTTAAAGAAACTATCTAATGTTGGTAATTCGTCCTCACACGAGTTTCCGCATCTAACTTTTCTTCGAGGATGAACAACAGCCAAACATCTCGTGATTCAGCTTCCTTTCCTGTAGTGCCTTCAAACCCCTGGTTATTTCGTCCGATGTATCGAATAACTTACGGACGTTAACTGCATTTGGCTGGTGTATGGTTGGTTGGTCTATGAATTTCCGTATAAATTCTTTAATGGTATGCTTCTTTCGATCATACCTCTCGCACAATTTTCGGAAGGCCTCAAAATAATTGGTTTTGGTGATGGAAATGTGCTTCAACAAGTTGTATGCATCACCCTTTAAAAAGCCCTTAAGGTACTGCAGCTTCTGCGCTGGCGACAAATTAGCGTTTTCATGAATCGTTTTTACGTACAAATCGTAAAACGAGTGCCATTCGGTATATTGTCTTGAAAACGGTGTAATGTTAATTTTCGGAAGCTTAACGTCTATTGGTTGGCTCATGGTGACATTCATGCTGGAGTTGGCTGCACTCTGAAACTCTTCTGGATACTGCGCATTATATTCTCGTATGTGTCGATTTAACCGCGATTCCACAACGTAATATAGTTCAGTGAAATCGATTATACTACTCTCGTGATCTGGCTCTATCTCAAAAATTGAGGTCTCGTTTTCCTCGAATTGCTTTAATAGTACCTTAGCACGTGCTAACTTGGATTGAAATCCATCAATATCTAACTTATTAGCTGGAGCCTGCATCTGAAAAGTAAACATAATTCTAATTATGTTTACTTTTTAGATGCATTGGTTGCTATATGGTTAAGGTGGGATAGACCTAGTACTCACGGGTCTTACTCGAGGTTACTTCTTAGGATTAGGGTAGGTAAGGATAATGCATTAATAGATTTACGTGGTAAGTATGTTATATGTTGATTCATTCATTTGTAGGTACTTCGTTGTCCAACACAATTTATATATTCTTCAGACGAAGTCTTGTTGGCCGACTGTATACCGACCGTAATTAAATTACACAAACTGTACAACTTTATAAAGTTGTTTAGGAAATTTAATTACCAAACAGCATTTAAAAGAAAACCAAACAAAAAATGAAGAACGAACATATTTTTCAAGTCCATCGAGTGCTTTCGTTAAGAAACAACAACAAAAAAAAGTCAAAATTAAAAGTTTAAAGTTTAAATTGAGTCGTCTCTATAATTTGTTTACATTTTGTTCACAACAAATTTTTTTTTATGTTTAATTTTATTTAATTGAAATTCGAGGCAACAAAACATAAATTTACATAACTTCAGTTGCATTACACGATGTATATGTTTAACATAAATATGTTTATCCCGTTTTTAATTAATTTCGATGTATAATTGAAAATTAATTAAAAAAATATATAAATGAGCTTTTCTATATACGTAATAAGCTCGATCGCACTAATTCCACGAGCATATATAATGTATACAGCGAGTGACGGAAATCACGGCGCACATAACAAAACACTGTTGGTGAAGAGAACAAAAAAAAAATTGGAAAATTCCTCGATTTGATTTATATTATTTTTAAAGCTTTTGTTGAGCTTTTTTTTTTTTGTGTAGAAAATAAGATATAATTTATTTCCATCATTTTTCCATCAGATTCTAACATTTTTCATATTGCGACTGTATTCTGTTATGCCATTTGGCTTTAGTGTTTTGTTTTTCCGCATGGCACAAATTTTGTGTAACGCAGAGCAAAGACAACAACAACGCTTACGAAAATTATTGGGAAAATCCATAAATAGAAAATTATCTATAACGTTCCATCTCTCCTGTATACTATATACACATACAGTGCAGATGTTGTAGTATCGTGTGTTGGTATACATGTTTATATAAATCTAAGATTTTTAATTTAAGACACATCTTGTCTTAAAGGCAATGTGCGCGATGCCACACAGCATTACATGTACATCCATACATACATACATGATGATATAATGAAGATTTATTGTAAATTAAATATTTTACCCTGGTTCTGCCGGTGTAATTGAATGAGTAACGCATTTACGGTCTAAAAGTGTTTTCGTTAGATTTTACACAAGAAAGAAATGATCTCGTTTCATTTACGGTGCTATGGAGCTTTTATGGATATTAAATTTATAAAAAAAAAAATAAAGAAAATGTTATAATATGATTTTAAGGTGTACGGTTTTTGTTTAAATTTGTCAGTGGGCAGTCAACCAGAAGATAAAAAGAAAAGTCATAAATTATTATGGTTATGTGTGTTTGTGTATCTCGATGGTTAAGACTTTTATATATTTTGTGTGTTTAACACCATTACTTTATGATCATTCTTAACGGTTGAACTAGCAGGTGATGATTGCTATTAAGGGAAAACAGAAATTGTTCATCGTACTGTTTGTTAGCAGTGAATGATTTTTGCAATTAGTATATACCTTCGTGTTATAATTCTGATGTTAACTAGCAACCCCTATGACGTCAAAGTGTAGGTTGATTTCCGTGGATTGTTTGAAATAGTTCATAAGGCTTAGTTGGACTGTGGGTGGGCACATTCAGAAATGCAATAAAAGAAAAACAGTTTGAATTTGGCCAAATTCAAACCGTTCGGAGCAATTTAAGAACACTTTTTCGAGTGTATGGGGTCGTATCTCGGCGATGGCATCAAGAATGTTGGCCTTCCAACGCTCAATTATCTCTGGTTTGTCTAATGGTGTTAAATCGCAGCTTGTTGCCGGCCAATTGACATCACCATGTCATCGTTCACATCAATACCATGAAGAGCGGGTGCAAAAAATCGATTATCATGGTGCGATAGGTGTCTCTATTGACCGTAATGGTTACGCCGTCCTCATTTTCATAGAAATATGGGCCAAAGATGCGTCCCCTCCAAAAGTCGCACTCGTAATGGGTGCATTGGCTTTTGTAAGAAGAAAATGAACTTCATCCGAAAAGATAAATTTTTTTGGCAAAATCGACATCATCGTGCAGTTTCTCCTTCATCCATCTAGCGAAGTGAAAACGAAGTAGATCGTCATGCGATCCAACTCTTGAACCAATTGAACTTTGTGTGTCGTCATACCAAGATTTTTTTGCAAAATTCGATGTAAGCTGGTGCTTGAAACGTTTCAGCCTTTCAGCCACAGCTTCGATTTTTTTGGGCACTGTACGAGCATGCTCACGTCTTGGCGCATTAACAATGAAACAAGTTTTACAAACTTTCACAATACGCTTGCGTACACCGGGTACTGTTCGTCCTTCTCTGCGACCAAATTTTGCACGACATTTTCATGCAATTATCGACCACTGGAACACTTTTTGTTTTGGAAATAAATTTGCAGTAGATCCCAACTAGCTCAAGCCTATATCGATTCATTTCGTTCAGTGGAGATAATAGACTGAATTTTGTGAAAGAATAGAAAAACATAAGTATTGGAAGATTCAACCTATCCGGTGGTATAAATTTAAACCGATAGATGGCCCACCCGTTACTTCTTGTAATGTAAAGACTGACTTTACATTGTTTATGAAGTCAAACTGTACCACTCAATCACATGGGTTTCATATAAGGAGCTCTAGGGGCTAATTAGTCGCCCCGAAACCATCCAGATAGTATTGTTTAATTTTGGGGAAGGCATGTGGGGCACTAATAAAACCGGTTACAAGTTTTTGGTCACCATACTACCGAAGCGTATGAGATCATTGGCCAAATGATTGTCTGGAATAACCAATAGAACATTGGTCAAGCACTAAACTCGAAAAAATGGATTGGCTTAATTCTCCTCGCCAGGGGTATACTAACCGTCTTGTTTGGATTTACATTTAGTCCTTCCTCGATAGAACATTCCCGTATTAGTCTTGGTGCGTTCTGTATCATTTTTAAAATAAGTGAGTCAAATTTTCGACTAATCGTTATGGTCAGATCATACACCTAAAAGGCCACTTGATGATTTAGCAGAGTCCGTGTAGACAGCACCTTTTTGCTTTAATGGTTACAAATTTGTGACCTAACCTGGGTATAATTATTCTATTTTCAAGCTTGGAACACATCCACCGCCTCACTTACCAACCCTACTATCGACTCATAGAATGCACCGTCAAATGTTATTTGAATGACTGTCACTGTAGACTTACCAGCTTGGTATGCAATTTGGTTTCTATGTAGTTAGTTTTTTTCAAGAGGATCAATTCAGATCGTCGTAATCCCCTCGTTATAAGTATATTAGTAAAAAGTACCATCCATATCAGGAGATTTTGATAGTTTGAATGATCCAAAATCCTACCTTAAGACACCAGGTCGTACTTTGAGTTGGGCCTTACAGTACTCCTGGACCATCATAGGGATTGTCCTGAAATTTAGCTATTCACTACTGAATCCTTAAACAGTGCTGCTTAATGTAAATGAATTGTGTCCTTCTGAATTTTGAAGCAACGCAATGCTATTGAAGTGATTTCTGGCAAAAACTTCTGGAGCCTAACTGTAGAGGGCAATTCATTTATTCTCTAACAGAAACTCCAGTATTTGTTGAACTGTACTTCCTGTTGGGACTCTATTATTAGCAGTAAAGGATATTGCTGCCCTGAACTGTACTAGGTCCGAATCGGTCATTTTAGAATTATGAATCTTGCCTAGATAGAGAGGTTTCATCAAGGCTGTTATTAGAATCAGACACGAGGCTGTTATTAGAAAAGTTAGGATTATTTCTTCTATTGATGATGTCTTCATTAAGTACAAACAAAAATTCAAGAAGGTACTCACCTTAGTTGCTAGTGACGAAAGAGTGTGGTACGCATTGACATCCCTTATTTTAACAGTAGACTTTGAAGCACCATGCTTCAGACGAAGGAGTTGTTTCTGAGTCTCAAGTGAAATAAGCAGAGATTGTTACTAGGTTTTCATTTCCCCTTTTCCTGGAGATGAACTCTGGAATAACGATGGTTTGACTGATAATCCTTTGGTTAAAGATATCAGATGCTGTCTGAATATATTGAAAATTTATATGGACTTCTTTGGACTTCATCATCTTAAAGCTTGTTATCGGAGCTCGGTGGCTCTGACAGAGGACAATCTTTTCACTCCACCAAATTTTTTCTCTTCGATAAAGATTACGGGTTTAGGTTTTTTAGCTCCGAAATTGACTCGACCACAGCCAGTGCTCGTTCTTGAAGATTCAACATTCACAGCTGGCTTCATGAGTCTCAAGGGAAATAAGTGGTAGAAGGTTGTTATTATGTCTTCATTTCCCCTTTTCCAAACGCCTGTGTCTACTGTTGCAAAACACTTGCAGATGAACTCTGAAATAGTGATGTTTTGACCGATAATCCTGTGGCTAGGGACGTCTGCCTTTATATATGATTAAAATTTATTTTTCCGTTTTGGATTTGTTTTGGTGGTCCTAGTTTGACCTTGCCATCTTTAAGTTTCTGGTTGGAGGTTGGAGGCTCTCACAAAGGGCTTTAAATATGAAGATTACGGGTTAGGCCTTCCAACCCCGAAATTGATCCAACCACAGCCTAGTGCTCATTCTTGAAGCTTCAGCATTCACGACTGGCTTCACATTGTCTATGTTAAGTTAAACCTTGATAATTCCAAGCTTGTAGTTGACAGTCAACTTGTCCACCGTTGAGCCATCTTGAGGTTTGCTCCTAAGTATGGTTTAATCTTGCCAATTATTCCTTTAAGTCATTGACCTTGTTGGCATAAGCTCACTCGAACGGATATTGGCTTCACATCTCATTCGTATGCATCGGCCTCAGTTCAACATTTACACTCGCATTTGTTTTAGGTAATGTAAACCGACCGACGAATAAATTCGATTTTTCAAGCAATGCGTAGTCGATCTCATACACAAACTGGTGGTCGATTCTGTAATCTAGTTCCATAAACTCAACAACTCTTGTACGATACATGACCGAAGCTAAGGCTAAAGACATAATTATGATGAAGACATTATTATGACACATTATTGCGACTTTCATAATAACATGGGCTTACCGAGACATAAAAGACATATTTTGTTTACAACTACGCCTAAAAAGGTCTCGAGAATTGGAGACATTCGTCGATGTTGTGTTTAAGCCCATATACGGTTGATTCTCACGTGTATTATCAAAGTGATTCTTCCTAAAATAATGCTCTACATAAACTGTTCTATCGTAATTGTTCTCGCATTTAAACGATCAATCTTTCTAAAATTTGGACATAACTCAAACACTTCCTAAGAGTATCAACAGCTACAATCCATATTACAAAACTTTCATTTACACTACTGGCATTTCACTAGATGATTGGATCTTCCCTTTTCCATATGTTATATTTTCATCCGGTGTTGCTTCGTTCGTCGGTTCGGATAGATTCTTCACTTAGGCTGTTCTTATACTGGATCACATCTTCCTGATACTAAATTAAGCTTATCACAGCATCTGTGTAAAAACAATTATATATCGAGTACAATTTGTCAACATTAACAAGTACCAATCAACTTCTCGTTCCGCATTTACAAAAACAAACCAAGAGTATAATCTGAAAAGCTTTCGTCTTGTTACGCATTCTTTATGTTAGATTTACAACTTTTATCTCTTTAGTTAATTGTATTAAACAAAACAATTGTGTAATATAAAGAAAATGTGAAGAGGTAATGGTGTAGCGACGAAACAAAGCACAAAAGTTTTTGTTAATTTTTTGCCAAGCTTTTATTATTTTCCTTTCATTAAAGACATCGATCGAACATATTTATGACTGGGAATTGATTCGCTTTAGGTTATCTCATTGGGGACATACATTAAAACTGAATTATTATGGAAATTCGTGCCTAACTTTTAAAAAGCTTTTTATTAAGGCGTCTAGCCACCCACTTAGCACTCAAATATAAAAATTGTATGGTAAAATTAAATATTTTCAATTAATTTTGTGTCTACTTCACAACATCCAGTGGTATATATACAGAGTGTATACACTTTTGTACAACGTATACAGTGATGGAAATGACAACTCATTTTCTGTCAAAAAAATTTTAAAACTTAAAAAATTACTGCTATTGTTTTAGATTTTTCCATTTTAACCAAAGCACACAGTATATATACAAAAAAATTGAAATCAACATAAAAAGCTCCACTAAACACAAAACAAAACTTTTTTTTTTCTATTCACAGTACAAAGAACACAGTGTTTCAAATGTAGAAAAGTTTTCCAACAAATTTTGTTTTATTTTCCGAATTTTTTAACAATTCATTTAATTTTGTTTTTATTCAACCGAAGCTCTATAAACTCTGAAAATAATTTGTTGCTATATAAAAACAAAAATATTTTAGAAAGCTTTCAAATAAAAAAACAGTCAAAATATTGAAGCATTAAACACCAACAAATACAATTGATTACAGTTAAAAAGTTTTCTATTAAAGCGTAATTTTCATTTGCATTTGTACTGTCTAACCAAAAAAGCTTTTGATCGGTTTAAGTTGATTGCAAATATAAGTAGGGTCGTGGATTTTACTGCCAATGAATAATGATACAACAAAACGATTTTAAAGTGTAGGTTTGAAGCGCATTAAAAACCAAGCGTGGGTGTTTGACATGCTGATGTAGTGAAGGTCTTGGCAACGTCTTGATTACGCTTAAATTGTTCCTTAACACGATTTTTGCATAACAACCAAGTAAAGCTTTTCTGGCAATCCATATACTACTATTGATGGAAGGTATTAACCTTAATTGAAAAAGTTTAAATTGTTCCTTTTTTGATCACGTCCACTTTCTTACCCAAATGAAACCACACAGTTAATAGGTGCAGCTGGAAGTTAAGCCTAGTAAGTTAACCATGACTGAAGCAATGAAGATGTTATACAAAATGTGTTCGAGTGCATTGGTTTTTAGTTGTCTTTTTCATATATTTTGGAGGCATGCAATGTATGTTGGGAGTGCTTTGGCCTTCAAACAGTTTTAGAAAATTGTGCAATGTGAGTCCCAGGAAGCTTTCCATACTAATTATACAACTACAGATTCCGAAATAGTTATGCCATTTTGTTAGAATTCTATAAACAGTAAATCCAGTGAACGGTTAGGTCTCAATCACAAGAACTGTTCAGTATGGAGTGAAGAAGAATAAGGCTTTAGGATCAAACAGTAAAACTAAGGAAAGCACACTAACACGAATAATCACTAACACTAAGAGCAGAATGAAGTGCAGAATTTTGGCATTATGCCACACAAATAAAAGGAAGGCTTGAGAAATACAACCTCAAGAGAGATGTCCTACGAGTATGCCAGAATTGGCAGGTAGCTCTCTCCTCAACACAACTGTCGCAATCCGTTTCATCACCAGACAATCCATTGAATGGATTTCACCACTGTACATGTTCTTCATTGATCTTGCTTACGAAGTTGGTCTCAAGTGGAAATGCTTCTGGTCTCACATCATCACTAACATTGAACTTTGTAGAACGACAAATCTAGCCATAGAAGACCAAAGAGGAGATGGATTGGCTAGACGCTGAGGAAATGATCAAGTGATAAAATGAGGATGTTATTGGACTGGAACCCACAAGAAAAGGCAAGTAGGAAGACTAGCGATGACATGGAAGAAAATAATGTAAGCTGGTTAATTATGGCAAGAGATAAAAGCTGGAAGATGGTTCACTGAACAATCCAATAGAACGCGAAAGTGTTGGGAACTCGTCGACTCCAAATCATTTAGTAAGATTAAGGTTTTTCGATGCTTTGGCATTGAACTATTCCACACGGAATTCGTGAGCTTTCATTAGATTTGAATAACCCTCGATGAACCACAAACCACAAGATGACATTTAAAAATAAATTTATCAAAAATTATAACATAATACTTTCCTGTATAATGAGGCACGATTTCATTTGACGAACAACAATAATATATATGTTTGATTGATGAACTGTTATTTTATTTGATGATATCATTTCAGGTCGTGGCACTTGGGAAAAACTTGCTTTTCCTTTTTTTTTTATTTCTACCAACAAAATCATGACTTGAAATTAGATCGCCTCAACATAAACAGAAGTTAATAAATCGAAAATATTTTCATGGAACTCGATTCCACACTGGAACTGAGAAAGGTAACATTTTTTTGCTTATGGTTCGTGATGGATAATGTTAATATATCATCATATACATGTCTGACATGAATATATAATGGGTAATAACAGTTTTTGCACACACTATACATGTAATAGGATAATATATTCAAAATTGGATTATGTAAATACATATATGTGTGTGTATGATGTATGTACGTATATGTTGCGTGGAACATAATGTTTGTTGTGGTGGCCGTTGTTGTTGGCAAATCACATTAATCTCGAGATATTACGAAATGGTTATGTATCATCTTACCACAAACAAGTAACTCAAGTATTACCACAAATCGTGAATGATGGGTATAAGCCGACTAAAATGGCCAAATGATGTGATTCATTAAAAACGTAATGCTTTCCAATTGATGTTAAAATAAGCTAGAACCAATCATGTCAAGTTGAGAGAAGAAAGGATTTTCAAATCTAAATTTATTAGTTCACGTTAAGTCAAGCAAAGTTAAGCTCAGTCTAGTTTATACTCAGGTTAAGGAGAGGTAATTAAAGTGCTGAACCCAAGCTGAAGCAGATTAAGTCAAGTTGAACCAAGTTAAGTCAAGCAGTTATTATCAAGATAAGTAAAACTAATTCTAGTTTAGTCAAGCTTAATTAGATTAAGTCGAGTTAAGTCGAGTTAAGTCAAGCTAAGTGTAGTTCATAATCAGGAGAAGTGAATTCTAGTGCAGTCAAGCTTAGTCAAAATAATAATTGAGTCAAAATAAGTCGAGCAAAGTCTAGGTTAAGTACAGTGAAGTCAATTTTAATCAGATTAAGTCAAGTTGAGCCATGTTAAGTCTATAATTTATTGTCAGGATAAGCGATACTTATTCTAGTGTAGTCAAGCTTAATCAGATTAATTCAAGTTAAGTCAGGTTGAGTCAAAATAAGTGAAGTCAAGTCAAGCTAAGTCTAGTTTATAATCAGGTTAAGTAAAGTTAAGTCAATCAGATTAAGTCAAGTTGAGACTATGTCAAGCTAAGTCTATAGTTTATTATCTGGATAAGCGAAACTTATTCTAGTGTAGTCAACCTTAATCAGAATAAGCCAAGTTAAGTCAAGTTTAGTCAAGCAAGTTTAGTTTATAATCAGGATAAGTGAAGTTAATTAAAGTGAAGTTAAGTTTAATCAGATTAAGTTAAGTTAAGTTAAATAAGTTAATTTGAGTCCAAATAAATCAAGTTCAGTCAAGCTTAGTGTAGTTTATAATCAGGATAACTGAAAATAATTCTGGTGTAATAAAGCTTAACCAGATAAAGTAAAGTTAAGTCACGTTGAGTCAAAATCAGTCAAGCTAGGTGTAGTTTAAAATCAGGTTAAGTAAAATTAATTAAAGTGAAGTCAAGTTTAATCAGATTTAGTCTAGTTGAGCCAAGTTAACTCAAGCAACTCTAGTTTATAATCAGGATAAATGAAGCTTAATCAGCTTAAGTTAAGTTAATTTGAATAAGAAAAGTCAAGTTCAGTCCAGTTAAGTTTAGTTCAGGTATGTTTTATTATCAGGATAAGTGAAGCTAATACTAGTTTAGTAAAGCCTAATCAGATTAAATCAAGTTACGTCAAGTTGAGTCAAGATAAGTCAAGTTCAGTCAAGTAAGCCTTGTTTATAATCAGGTTAGGTGAAGTTAATTTAAGTGAAGTCAAGCATAGTCAGATTAAATTAAGTTAATTTGAGTCCACATAAGTCAAGTTAAGTGTTTTTTTTATTCAGGATAAGTAAAGTTAATGAAAGTGAACTCATGTTTAATCAGATGAAGTCAAGTTGATCCAAGTTAAGCCAAGCAAGTTTTGCTTTTAATCAGGATCAGTGAATCTTATTCTAGCGTAGTCAAGCTTAATCAGATTTAGTCAAGTTGAGTCAAGATAAGTCAAGTTCAGTCAAGCAAGTCTACTTTATAAGCAGGATAAATGAAAATAATCCTAGTGTAATAAAGCTTAACCAGATAAAGTAAAGTTAAGTCACGTTGAGTCAAGATCAGTCAAGCTTAGTGTAGTTTAAAATTAAGTTTAGTAAAATTAATTGAAGTAAAGTCAAGTTTAACCAGATTAAATCAAGTTGAGCCAAGTTAAGTCCAGCAAGTCTAGTTTATAATCAGGATAAGTGGAGGTTAACCAGCTTAAGTTAAGTTAAGTTAAGTTGAATCCAAAAAAGTTAAGTTCAGTCAAGCTTAGTTAAGTTTTAAATCAGGTTAAGTAAAGTTAATTAAAGTTAAGTCAAGTTTAATCAGATTATGTAAGTCAAGTTAAGACAAATTATGTCAAGCTTAATCTATAGTTTATTATCAGAATAAGCGAAACTTATTCTAGTGTAGCCAAGCTTAATAAGATTAAGTCAAGTAAAGTCAAGTTGAACCAAGTTAAGTCAAGTCTAGTTTATAATCACGATAAGTAAAGTTAATTAAAGTGATGTCAAACTTAGTTAGATTAAGTTTAGTTTAATCAAGTTAAGATAAAATAAGTCAAGTTGAGTCAAGCTAAGTCTAGTTTATAACCAGGTTTAGTAAAGTTAATTATAATGAAGTCCAGTTTAATCAAATTAAGTCAATTTGAGCCAAGTTTAGCCAAGTTCATTCAGGATAAATGAAGCTTAATCAGCTTAAGTTAAGTTAAGTTAAGTTAAGTTGAATAAAAAAAAGTTAAGTTCAATCAAGCTGAGTTTAGTTTTTAATCAGGATAAGTGAAGCTAGTTCTAGTTTAGTAAAGCTTAATCAGATTAAGTCAAGTTAAGTCAAGTTGAGTCAAAATAAGTGAAGTTCAGTCAAGTTAAGTATAGTTTATAATCAGGATAAGTAAAGTTAATTAACTTGAACTCAAGTTTAACCAGATTAAGTCAAGTTGAGCCAAGTTAAGTCAACCAAGTCAAGTTTATAATCAGGATAGGTGAAGGTTAACCAGCTTAAGTAAATTAAGTTAAGTTGAGTCAAAATAAGTTAATATCAGTCAAGTTAAGTCTAGTATATAGTAAGGTTAAGTAAAATAAATTAAAGTTAAGTCAAGTTTAATCAGATAAGGTCAAGTTGAGCCAAGTTAAGCCAAGCAAGTCTAGTTTTTAATCAGAATAATTGAAAATTCTAGTGTAGTTAAGCTTTATCAGAATAAGTCCAGGTAAATCAAGTTGAGTCAAAATAAGTCTAGTTCAATCAAGCTAAGTCTAGTTAATAACCAAGTTTAGTAGAGTTAATTAAAGTGAAGTCAAGTTTAACCAGATTAAGTCAATTTGAGTAAGTTAAGTTCAGCAAGTCCAGTTTATTATCAGGATAAGTGAAACTAATTCTAGTGTGTCAAACTTAATCAAATTAAGTTAAGTTAAGTCAAGTTGAGCCAAGATAAGTCAAGTCTAGTCAAGCGAAGCCTAGTGAAGATAATAAAATTAAGTCAAGCTTAGGCAAGTTAAGTCAAGCAAGTTTTATTTATAATCAGGATAAGTGAAGCTTATTTAAGTTAAGTCAAAATAATTTAAGTGAAGTCAAGGTCAATCGGATGAAGTCAAGCTAAGTTATGTTGAGTCAAGTTAAATAAAGCTTATAGTCAGGCAACTTAAGTAAGGACAAATCAAGTTCTGTTACGGAAAGTAATGCCCAACCTTTTTAAATCGTAGTCACCTTTTTACCAGATCGCATAGGTTAACGGTGAAGCTGCCGAAATCTCGAACTGAAGATGCAAAGCGCGAATTTATTTATCGAATATCTAGGAAGTCGAATTCGTTGACCGGTTTTCAGCCGGTATTAACCTTTACTTGAAGGAACGCGCGTTGGGTGCAGGAGCTCTGACAGTTACAAAAGGCTAGGAAAGTCTTAAAGTCCGCCTTGCACCCAATTAAAACAAAACTTAAAAAAAAAAATTTGAAAAAAAACAAAAGTCAAGTAAGAGCAAACTCAGTTAAATAATATTATAAAAAGTAAAAGTCAAATCAAGTTCAAAAACGCTAAATCATATTTTAATCAGGTATTGCTTGGCCAAGCTTTTTTCAAGATCTTCTATTTGTGCCATCAAATGTGATGTAAGATACATATCAATAGGACTTCTTGTTAAGATTTTAGTATTTCGATTTCAGTGATTCAATGAGATGATTGGGAGCGGATGGAAAAGTATTTGAGCTATGCTTCTTTCGACCATGAATCACAGGGACTATTGCGACTATTTATGGAGTGCATGTCAAATTAGGTATCATATCTGCCCAGATGAAAATACACATGATCCAATACGACAGAAAATGTTATGTCTCAGACGAGCTTTCGTTAATTTTCCAAATTTTCCTCAGCTTAGATACGACGAGATATAAACGATAAAAAATTTATCTCGTGCTCTTCTTATTGGATGCAATTTATTTAATGAAAAATAAATTTTCTAAAAGTTTCTCCCTTATCCTTGGGAAATTGGTTTCACTCTTTATTATTATTGTCATTTTCTTTTTTGGGCTTATATGAAAATTGAAAATTTATTTAGTTTTATTATTAAAATTGGAACGAATTAGTTTGAGCGGTATGAGATGTTTTGTCGTCTCGGTCTATATAAAGACAAACAAGCTCACTATGTGTGTGTGTGTGTACTATCGGATATATCGATTTCAAATCTTGCTGGGATACACATCCATGACGGAGACACAACAAATGACATTATGTCAATTTATAGGAACGAACCCCTTAATTTGCATACAGAACACCCTTTATGTTGTTATGTAGATTGTGATGTTATTTCTAACTTGTGTTGTTTTGCTTTTGTTTTGGATGAACACATACTCGCACCAAAAAAAGCAGGGATTTGATGAAAGCTATAAAAACTGATGAGTTCGTGTAATTATGGAAATTTGTATTTTTCGGCATGTATGGACATGAATTATTTCATGTATGCAGAAGGCGACCCAAGCAAACATTTTCGTATTTATGGTGTCCTGGTTAAAAACTTTTATTTCCGTTTGGGTTTATAGAATTAATGACAATCGAAATGATTATAATTTCGTTGACATAATTGGACCGATCCTCGTTTCGATTTTAGTCTATCATTTAGAATTGCGTATGTGATGTTCTAACTTCTGATTAGACACAATCCCAATGTAACATATATAATTTCAATATACATAATGGGTTGTTAAAGCTTTTTGTTAAAGCTGGGTGCTATGTTCGTTTCAACGCTCCTTTACTATATCTCGTACTACTCTAGGCGAAAAATCATTATGGCACACCACATATTAATTCTATTTACATTCGCAAAGCCAGAAATTATGAGTGCGCCTCCTCCATTATTGTAAGGTGACATCTTAAGGTAATATTAGGTTTGACAAAGTTCATAATTTAAGCTTTCGTGCTCAGAAAATAGTTGTGATCACTGAAATATAGAAAATCAAGAGCATCTAGATTACGTTCAAATGGTCGAATGTTCAACAATTTATTCAAAAGCTTTGGTTATTTTAGACCTACATAAATTTTGCCACTTGGCTTCGTATTCTTTCCTCTTCGAATTACAAATTTTCAAAATAGTAGGAATGATGCTTTTTCGAATATTTTGGAGAAAACAGACAGCAGAAAATTTGGAACTCCCACAGTTTCTTTTAAGAAAACTGGAAAGATTTCTACAGACACCATTAAATTAAAAATTTAGGCCAATATGTCACCCGCAATGCCAATCGAACAGCTTATTCCATTAAAAATTGCGTCTAACATATTCCAAATTGTGTGTTCATATTTGGTTTAACTTACAAAGTACTTTACCAAAAGTTTCTGACAGGCCACGAAAACATCTAAGCTTTTGTTATAAGCCTTTGTGATTTGTTGATTCCCAGTCAGTTTCTGATCGAAAATGACTTCTAGGTATTTGGTCTCTTTATATTCTATGAGCAACGTTATTGTTCCTATGGACTTTTGGGTTTTAGTAAAGTCATTTCGATATATTTTATTGCCACACTTGATGTTAATAGAATCTGATAAGGGTCCATCAAATATCCAACAGGAGGTTTGATAAAAGCCCATCTGCCACCTTCAAGTTATTTTATCCGACTACTATGTGTATATCGTCTTACTTTATAGTTCCTTCCGTTCTCAGTAAAGCTTTCAGGAGGATGGAGTAAAGCTTCCACTTGCAGGATTATTGATGAAGACCAATTTCATTTGTATGAACCTTTGAAATTACTTTTTTCAATATTCGCAAGTGAGTGTAATCCATTATATCTATAACAAAGTGATGGTTCGAGGTTGTATTACATGTCTTAGAGTATTTTCATAACCACTACAGTCGGTCTACGTTTGATTTTTGGACACTCCATTTTTTGTGAAATCTTAACTTATTTTTAATCCGAGTAAGGTTTCATATACGCATCAGTTCGTTCATTTGTGACTTGTGATTTTGCATAGATCATCTTTATGATCTCTACATCCTTATCTATGCATCACCAGATAGATTGCATTGACTGATCTGTAGGTGCTCATATGAGGATAAGCTAAGTCATTAGCTACAAGCTTTTTGTAGTTGAGCTTTTTGTTCTGAATTGCCAGACTAAGACTATCGTCAGCAAATGTTGCAATAGTAACATGCCTCTGGTGTGAAGCACGAGAGTATCGATTCCAAGTTTCTGCCCTACGGGTTTTCTGTTGGTTCATTCTGGAGCTTTCTTATATTTGACATATAGTTGATTTCAGATTAAGGTTCTTCATGGTGTTACAGGTCTTATTCCATAAGAATCACAGTTGGGAGTTTCCATATATTTATGTAAATTATGTTAGAAACAGCGTAAATTACATAAAACATGAATTTCATGTGAGAAACGAAGACAACACACAGATGACAGTGCCATCTGTTTGAAACTGTCAAAATGTCAAGTAAGAACTCTTTATCTATATTCCGGTGAACTTGGAATGGGGACCTGTGAATAGATTGCCGGGCAATAAATAACGTAATCATTCCAGATCGATGTCACATCTCCAGGGCTTACATATCAGTTTTCTGGTAGCTTCATTTTTATTACATTACATTTAGTTCGAGCACATAATTAGGTAGTGATTCCATTTAATCTTCCAAAATCGCCATAGTATAACACAGGGTTGTTCGATTATTTTTAAATGACATTTGGACTCGGGAGTGTCGTTAAGATTATAATTCTTTTTTGTTAATACGAATATTCTCTAAATTTATGACAGCCACAATGTTCTCAATATTTACAAAAACAAATTTCGAACAATTCATACACTTATTTGATCCACAATTGATGTCACTGACTATTCCATATTCCACATCATCATCTAAATTCGATGCAGCCACGAAATCCTGAACTAAAGAAACAGCTAGCTAGAGCTTCAGGATATATTTGAGCCACGAGTATCATGTGTTGAAGTAGGAATACATACATTCGATTCTCTGAACTGAAACGCATTGATTTTGGTATTGCAAAGAAAACCATTCAAAGTGTTACAGACTCTATCATCGGTCAAACCGACAAATATAAACTGATGGAAGCTTTAAAGGTGGAAAATTTTACGTAAACATTCGCCATCTCATTGAGTTTAAACTCCGGAATCAAAGTGTTCCTCAAGTCAGCAGTGTAAGGGAATTCTGGAATAATCTTGACAAACTACTGCCCAGCGCTGTACAACTCGTCGAGATAACGAGCCCACCGAGGTTCTCAGACAGTGCTTCTCACTCAAAACATCTTAAATATTTTTTACGAGAGTACTGAATACTCTACCGTTAGTGCAGAACACTCTACATATACGATTTTCTGTACAGACACTGCCACAAGAGCGACAAATTCCCATTACCTGTGAACATTTTTCACTTTCTTTTGTTGTAAGCTAATCTTTTTTTTTGGTAAGGGTTTCGAACCAGTGTTTCGATTTAATATATCAATATTCGCGAGTATTACACTGGATCTATAAGTGTGTTTATTAACTCTCCCTCTTTGCAATCTATCCATCATTTCACTCATGAACTCATTATTTCTAACTAACATTCGTACCGTTTCTTTCAACGTGATCCACTTCCTCTTATAATCGAGAGGTGAATCACCCAATTCAGACCATAGAGTTTGTATTGGGGTTGAATTTATCGCACAATACGCAACTCTCGCACAAGCATTCTCTATTCTCATCAACTGATTAAACGCTCCTTTTGCTCCATTTCCAAACACGCTAATTCCATATACAATTTTGGAGAATACCAATGCTTTTCGAAGCATATCAGTCACACCAGGATGAGCTCCCCATTTCCATCTATTCGCATGTCAATCTCTCTATTATTTACTCTGAAACTCATCATCGCACATTTTCTGGGATTCACCCTTAAGTTCAAACTTCTCAAATATTCAATTTTCTCATTCACTCCAGTTTGTGCATTCTGTGCAGCCTGATCAATGCGACGGCCTTTTCCAATCACAACAAAATCGTCTGCAAATTGCAAAACAACTTTGTCCGCCCCATTGATCCGATGCACGCCAGATGTGTATAGATTGAAAAGTGCGGGAGATATTTTACTTCCTTGTGGAAGCCCAATATTCACCACACCCTCCAATCTATACTCTCGGCCTTTCAAAATCATCTTTCTTCCACTCATAAAATCTTTTACCCAATTACTCACTTTCAGCGGAAATCCCATTCCAAGTAAAACTTGAAATAATTTTTCCGGAACCACATAATCATACGCTCTTTCTATATCTCAAAATACCACCACTATCTTTTTATTCTCTTTTCTCACTTCCCAAACAAGCTTTTCTATACATTCAATTGCAGAGTGGCCCTTACGAAATCCATAAGTTGTGGCCGGCAACAAACTATTCTCACTCATAAACCTTTCAGCATACCATTTACCAATTTAACAAACACATTTAACATACATATTCCCCTATAGTTTGTTGCTTCGTTGGGATCTCTATCCCGTTTAGATATAGGGACCACTCTGCATTCCTTCCATTCCGGTGGTATTTTTTCATTCATCCACACTCTGTTGAGCACCTTCAACAGATTCTGTTTTGCACGGTTGCTCAACAGCTGAAGCATTCCATAACTTACTCTATTTGTTCCAGGAGTCGTCGATTTTGCCTTATCTAACACTTCCCTGAACTCGTTCAAACTCTTTATTCATTCTTACATCATGCAGTCTTACATCATACAATACTTTCACTTACACTTAGATTATTCTGTACATTTATTATCATACTTAAGAACTCACCCCCTTTTTCTCGAATATCATTAACTATGTTTTGAGTTTCAGAGTATTTGCCTCGCACTCTATTGAACATACTCCATACACTCTTAGTTGTTGTCCGATGTATCATCTCTAACACATATTGCCTCCATGTGCTCCTTTTTGCTCTTTGGATCGCTTTCATCAACTTCCATCATTTGCTCTTCCATACACAATTCTATTTTCCGCATTCTTATACCAATATTCAATCTCTTTATTCCACCATCCGTTCACTCTTATCTCTTTCATATCGACTGTTTTCAAACATCTTGCATTTACCCTTTCAATTTCACTTGTAAGTTGGCTCTCATTTAATTCATGTTCTCCGAGAATCTCATTCATTTCTCTTACCCATTTACCTTGATTCATTATTCCTCGCTTGCTATGATACACTCTATTATCACTCATGATCAATTTAATCATGAAGTGATCCGAACCCAAATTCTCTTCCTCCACATTCCAAGTGACTAGGTTGACCAACTCAATGGATACTATTGATAGGTCAAAAGCGTTGGCCAAACCACCCACATTCGCCATTCTGGTTGGCCTCCCGTCATTCAACATTACGGTGTTGGAATCAAGAATAAGGTCGGCCACCAGAAGCTTCGTGTGTTTATTTGGCAAATCACAAAACATCCATTCATTCTTTCATTCAATATAGAATTCATACTTACACGCAATTTTTAAGATGAGTAATCTCAGATGATCATTCCTTCTATCCTTGTCTTTATTCATTATTTAGCAGAGCCAATTCTGCTTCGCTCAACAATGATCTGCTCTTAATGGTTGATTTCCATTGATCTACGTCCATTGATTTGTTGTCATTTGATTCTGCTCTTGGACAGAATAATGATTTCTGCTTTTGTTGTGTTTGTTTTTGATATTGTTGTATTTGTTGTTCTTGTTGCTGCTGCTGTTGTTTTGCTTGTTGCTGCTGCAGTTGTTGCGGCTGTTGTTTTTGTTGTTGTGTTAGATATTGTTGAGTTTCTTGCTGCATAGAGCGAATTTCCTTTCTTGTTGGTGCCTGATGGGCCGTTATGCTTTGTATAAGATTTTGTGTGAAGTTGTGTTACAAGTCTTGTCTTTTTTGTATTGGTTTTTGAAATGTTGGTTGATGTGTTTTTACTTGTTGTTCTGTAGCTGCTGGGTATGTTGTATGAGTGATTCTTTGTATTTTATCTTGGTTTAATAGGCTATTTCCTGGTTGCTGATTTGTATGTGCTGCTATTGATTGATTATTATTCGCATCTGGTTTCTCTTTCAGAACCGTTGCGAAGCTACGAAGAGCGGGAGTTTTGTTGACGTGCGTGCGGTAATATTTAGTTCTCGCCTCAAAGTAGGTTATGCGATCGATTGTTCTTATCTTTGCAATTTCCGTTTCCCGTATGTCAGTCGGACACTCTTTGCTCGTGCTTGTGTGTGAGCCTTTGCAGTTCACACATTTTATATCGGTGCATGGGTTAGGGTGAGAAACCTCCAGTACTTCCGAGCATTTAAAGCATGCTGGTGCGTTTGTGCATCTCTTTTTGGTGTGCCCGAATTTCTGGCATAAGACGCACTTCATTGGGCTTGGGATGTAAGGTCTTACCGAAAGTTTAATGAAACCTGCGAATACTTGTTCGGGAATCGTAGGACTATTAAACGTTAACACTATGGATGCTGTATCGGTAAGCGTCCCGTTGACCTATTTTTTTATCTTGCGAACATCTGTGACTCCTTCTTGGATATCTTCCTCTGGCATCGAGATAAGGTCACGACAGAATACTATACCCTTTGAACTATTAAGGTATGGATGCTCTGTTACTACCACTGCGGCTAGTCCTCCGAGGTTCTGCATCTTAAGTAGTGCTGTTGCTGCTGTGCGGTTTTTGGTAAGGCTCTCCTTGCCTTGTCCTAATTACGTTCTTGATACCATTCGGTTTATCTGTTTTTAAAACTTTTATTGGATGCACTAATTATATGAAAGTTTATATATATTAGGCTTTGATTGTATATGGCACTAAACTATAATTAATTTAATTAAAACAATAACTTTAATTGAGTTGACCACATGTAAAATTTTGTATTCACAAAGAATATTATTTTCGCACTGTCTAATTAGCTGTTGCGTCTACGACGAACGATTTTAGACTGTAAGCTAATCTTAAATCTTTTGATATTTTGCGTGACTGGTTTAGTAGTTTGTGCAGTTATTTCGCAACTTTTCACTCCCTAACACACGTTGTCGAACTTTTTTACTCAATTGCTTCCATGTTTAATATTCCTGGCATCATTGAACGTATACACTTTAATAAAGGAACCCATTTCTTAGTTACAGCTTCCTTAATAAGGCAAAAGCTCTCTACCATGCAAATGCAAGGATAAAGCTCTCTTGTATTTTCAGGGTACCAGTTTGAATTTGCACTGTTCTGTTACCCTTTGAGCTAGAAGTATTGATCTTCGTACATAACCATTACTATTCAAAACAGTTATGTGCTTTTATCATATCCAATCTCTACAAAGCTCATTGTATTTTGGGCTTAGGCAAAACTAATCCTATTCTTTCTAAAATACTATTTCTGTTTATTAGTTCGATTTCAAATTTGATTTCGCTTGTCTACTAGTTTTGGCTCACATTTTAAAAGCTCCATGTCTTGCAGCTTTTTTATATCCAGTTTTTGTCAAGTTATGGCGTTAATACATAGTCGTTGCTCAAATCAACTAATTAGTGGCTTCTGGTACCTCTATTTTTTCCGTGATTCTGTCAATTGCATATAGTTATGAATGACTACTCGCGATACTGGACCGCTCTCTGGAACTGCTCTCTGAAATCTCTGAAATCACTGCTCTCTGCTTGAAGGTTATAGTTCTCATTCCATTGCATTATTTTAAACTTCCCATTACCTGTGAAAATTTTTTACGTTCTTTTGTTGTAAGCTAATCTTAAATCTTTTGATATTTTGCGTGACTGGTTTCGTAGTTTGTGCAGTTATTTGGCAACTTTCCACTCCCTAACACATGTTGTCGAGCTTTTTTAGTCTATGGCTTCCATTTTTTATATTCCTGGCATCATTGGACGTATACATTTAAATAGAGGAACTCATTTCTTTGTCACAGCTTCCTTAATAAGACAAAAGCTCTCTAGTAAGAAAAAGTGAGGATTAAGCTCTCTTGTATTTTCAGGGTACCAGTTTGAATTTGCACTGTTCTGTTACCCTTTGAGCTAGAAGTATTGATCGTGGAGGATTACGATAACTATTCAAAGCAGTGATGTGCTTTTATACTCTCCAATCTTTATAAAGCTCATCGTATTTTGAGCTAAGGCGAAACTAATTCTATTCTTTCTAAAAGATTATTTCTCTTTATAAGTTCGATTTCGAATTTGATTTCACTTGTCTTATAGTTTTAGCTCGTATTTAAAAAAGCTCCATGCCCTACAGCTTTTTTATATCAAGTTTTGGTCAAGTTATGGCGTTACTGCATAGTCGAAGCTCAAATCAACTAATCAGTGGCTTCTGGTACCTCTATTTATTTCTGACATTATGTCCATTTCATATATAGTTATGATTCACTACTCGCGATACTGGTCCGCTCGTTCCTAGGGTACACCTGTATCAATCAGGGTACTTTGATGGTTATTGGTAATAATAATATAATGAAATGTTAACCATGTGCGTGCGTTTAATAAAACAATTGCACAGCCTTGATGATTTCCAAATCACTATCATTGCAAAAAGCTTTTGTTTTTATTTTGTTTAAAAGCTCAGCGTTTATATGCATATAGGTACATGTTTGTTGTATATTTTTCGGTTGTGGCGAACCATTTTGTGTCACACAATATGAAAATTTTATGGTGTATTTCGTTTATGTGCTTGTTTGTTTGCGGAAAAAAAGGACACTTTTTGGTTAACGTTTTTGTTTTCATGTTTTTTTTGTGCTTAATTTATGTATAACTACAAAAGTTGGATTTTATTTTCGGTTTTATTATTTTTAAATGGGTTTTCAAAATAATAATAATAATAATAATAATGTACTAAAAGTTCATGTTTCCTTCTGTTCAAACCCAACTTGTATATATAGAGTAATGTACATTTTACTGGAACAGAACGGTGCCTTCGTGCTCCAAACATAAAAAAAAGCTGAACTTTGTGTTCGTTGAATATTTAATAGAGTTATTATTTAATTTTTATTGAGTTCTGCATCTGATGTTGGTTAGCTTCCGATCGTAAGTTATGCTGTTCTGTTTACTATTATATATATATAGGACCGTTGAACATAAATTATTTATTAATGTCCTGGAATTTCAAAGTACTTACACATACATTAGCTATTCAGCAAACGTCAAGTTTATATTATATTCACCTGTTTTCATATTAACGTGAACGACTAGATTTTGCGTCAACTATATATCCTTATACATTTCGCACAATGAGTTTATTATATTATGCTGGCAAATTTTTATTATGTTGGGTTTATTATTTGCCCGAGCTTTTGTGTATACATAAATCTATTCGGTACGTTGTGTTCGTGTGCAAGTACAAATTAATTCTCAGAAGTGATTTATTTAAATTAGAAATTGTATTCGGGGCTTTTTTTTATTGTTTGCTGCTCGTTCTGTTTGTATTATTGCCCTTGTTGTTGACGTTTATTGAGATTTATGACATTTAAAACACAAAAGCGAACAAAAAGCTTTATTATTGGTTAATTTTGTAATCGGATAAACAGTTTGAGTGTATCACATTTCTGTGTCTCGTATCAAAATAAGAATCTTGACAAGTCTAAGCACCCCAAAAACTTTCTTGCAATGTAATTTTCACACGTCACAAAATAGGTGATATTTTTAATAGCCAACGAACACAAAAACACTTTTTGTCGAAAAAGGATAATACCATCGTACAAAAAAGTGACCAATTCCCTTTATTTTTACTACTTAAAAAATTGAATCACCTCTAAATTGCTACACAGAGAGATAATGATTTTTTGCTACTTTAGACTAAACGAGCTTTTTATATTCTCGACTGCCTTTTCTAACTTCTTATAGGTATATACATACATATACAACTTAAAAAAGCTACTAACAAAACAAAGCTTTATTATTGGTGTAGCTTTTTTCAATGGTTTTGGGATTCGATACGTTTGCTTAGACATATAAAGTGTTAGCTATATAAAGTTGGACATTGTATTGAAAACCAATAACAAAGTTGTGCTTTAATACCGCTTTCAAATCGTTGACATTGTATAGGAGTACTTTTCTCACTAACCGAACAATGAATTTATTTGAAGTATCTCAACTGAAACCTGTCATTTAAACAAGTGTTTTTTATGTCTTTATAGACAAATTTTATTATATCGTAGTCTCAAAGCATTCATTGAACTTTATATAAGTATAGCTTTTACATTCTTGAGTTAAACATTAAAAATTAACTTAATATTAAAATTTATAACATAATGAAAATATTTTAATTAGTTGGGGTTGGCTTAAGCTTTTATGTAAATTACTGTTTTTATGAGCAAAATAATTAATTAAAGTTGTTTTAAAGCTCTGATTGAATTATCCCGAATTCTAACTAAATCTTCTTATATACAAATATGCCTATCTTTACCCTGGCACAAAAGCTCTTTGTTGGTTATATAGTTTGAATTATAGTAAAGCTTGTTTACAGTTTCATACTAGTAACGCCCATTCTGAGGTGTGGGTATTTTTTAATTGTATAAGTTTGATGGTTTGGTCATGAATTTCGGCCATGGAAGCTTTCTGTTGCATCGGGATTTGTTGTTTGTTATCAGGCATGTGTCATCAGTGTTGTTCAACTGATTGAGTGTCTCTAATAATCCCAACGGTTAATGGTGAACTCCATTCCTCTGTTGTTAATGGAATTTCTTTTTCATCCAAAACTTTCGAATTATCGAGGTTTTTATTACTTTATAGATATGTCGACGATATAGATTGTGTAAATCATGTTTCTCGATGAGAGTCATCCATTACATATGGGATAAATCAAATGTTAACAAACGATTCAATGAGCCAGGGTCGTATGGAGCGATTAAATTATAAAACCAATTCAATGAACTAGGGAATATACCCAACAAGATGGCTTAGTGGTTATGTAGCGTACACAAATAAAAAAAATTATCAGTTTAAATGGTTCCTTTTTCAACCATATTGAAACGGGTTAGCCTGTGCTTACGCATGGCAAACCCGGTTTCAACAATTGCCTCTAGAGGGATTGGATAATGAAATAATGATAATAATGAAAGGGGGTCAGGGGCTAGATGTAAGTGTTACATCTGCCGGAATAAGTAGTGGTCCGTATACCACTTGTATGCGAAGTTTGGTGTGTCATTTCCCGTATTTAGATGATGTGCTTTAAGGCCGCACCATCTTTGTAAGTACCATAAAAAAAATAAAAACAGAACTAGTTTGTTAATAAGTCTTATTTCAATCTATTGGGCGCCAGATATCCCTGTAAGCACGCTTTTTCCGACTTAACTCAGCCCGCAGTCCACTCCAGCGTTAGTTCGCAAAGCAGAAAGCTTCCAAAAATTAACGTTATAAAAACAAATAAAAATACTCCAATACACACTAAACTAAGACTTAAGAAAAAAACAAAACAACTTACCACAGTCACTACGCCCATCCGTCAGCATATAAAAGGCATAGCATTTAATGGCCGGAAACTCTCTCCATACACTTCGGTTGTGTTTTTTTTCCACGTCTACGATAGTAAATTGTAATGCACAATCACTACGCCCATCCGTTCACGATAATTATGAATTTTCCACTCCGTAGGCCGGAACAACTTTCCAACCAGCAGTATTACCTTTACGTGTGCGTAACTATCCTCCCGTTTACTCACTTTACTTTTTATTACGATATCGCGTTAACCAAAAAAATTGTTTTATTAACAATCGTTCTGTGTACTATCCAAAATCCAAGACAACAAAAAAAAGCCCCGTATCATGTGGGTATCTCCTTTTATAGGTTTTTTCTTGTACATATGCCGGACGTTCACCTGTTTTCTTTTTCTTCCCACTCACTTGAAGTTGTTCGTATTTAACTCAAGCCAGGTTTAGTGCCCAAATTACCGATTCTATTTTCAAAAAATCAACGAACTTTATTATCTACACTGGTAGTAAGCTCGGATTGAGCTTTCGTATTTATATAAACGTGCCATCTGACAAAAGTACATAAATTATGATGATAAAATTATTTGTCGTAGATGCTACAGGTCGGAATCATTTAATTAATCTTAATGAGAATATTATTATCAGAGTCTTACAGATTAAGGTGTGTCTATATGAATGGACTCAACAGTACATGGGTCGACCCGTCTCACATATCAATAATAGAGGATGACATGGTGCTATGCAATGGGTAGATGGTTTTACGGTTATTGGACTTACACTAGTACTTCCTCGACTTGCTGAAATGATTTATGGTAGGGTGTAGATAAGCAAACCGTTAAACGGTTGGAAGAGCTTTGAGCTTTCAAAAAAGGTTGAATAGACTGAAAACAACCAAAAAATGATGGGCGATTTTTAAGTTACTCCATAGCCAATGGGTTTGAAATTAATTAATTTGATGTGATTTATGGAGAAGCTTGGAAATAAATGATTTACTATTTAAGGTTCGAATCCTTACAAAAGGATTGTTTTTTCGGGGTTATGTCCATATTCAAATGATTAAGTACTGGAACTTTTAACTCCTCACTAAGAAAATTTACTAATGACCTGTCTTTCTGACCACGTTCAATACAGTGGCTTTTAAGCTAAACTATATACGCTTTAGTCGGTTGATTTATCGAAAACAAGTTTACAGCAACTACAGATATGAAAGCAAGCAACTACAGATATGAAGGTAATACTCAAGCAATAAGGTAAGTATAATTTTAGACTAGATCAGTTTTGTAAGATTGTTGCACATAAAGCATGGGGTAACATCATTCTTTGTTCTTAAGTTCCCAACAAATAAAGATTTTGAGGACATCATCGAATGGCTGTGACATAAAACATCATCTCATCGCATCAGACTATGTAGTTTGTTCTGTAGTATCATTCCGCCCGTTTATTAACCAATACCTGTGCCGTTTGAATTTCCAATTTTTGGAGAGAGAGGTCATTTGGGTTAAATCTTTTTAATCTGGTATCTTTAAGGAATATAATTGGTTAAGAAGCCGGTTAAAAGCTTCAACTAAAGTTTGACAAGTACGTGTAGATTCTCCCAACGTGTTATCATTACTCTTCGTCGTTTTCAGTGACTTCACAGAAAATTGGGTTTCCGTACCCCATTTTCTTGATTGCATTATACCTTGGGGCACACTCGAGCGTTTGTGGTAATGAACAGTTCAACTGTATAAACCATTTTAGACTTAATGCCATGACACCTAATAACCTTAAGGATCGCTTATATTCCAGGGGATTGGAAATGGCAGTCAATTTTTACTTTCTCCTTTTGGGCCGTCTGTGTACTAAACTCTTTCAAACTAAGGATCCGAAATCAGAAAGGATTTTTTGGAATAGTATTCAACAAATGGGAAGGTTTTGAGAGACCATAATTTGTTGTGTTTTCAACATTTTATATTAGAGCCTGTAATGGGATTAATAATTATGGAGAAGCTCTGACATATATAAATTACTACTTTGGGTCTGTATCCGTTCAAAAGTGTTGTGAGTTCCAGCCGGTTGTAGCTCAGTTAACAGAGTTTCTCATCACGCTTCGGTTTCGAGTTCGATTTTTGCCACCAAAAATTAACATGCGCCAGATGACATAAAAAGTGATTGTGTGTAAAACCGTACGCTAACCACCTTCAATGTACACAAATGGTTCGTTAGGTTGTAACTGATGGCCTTGGGTCGATACTTCGCTATAAGGTACACTGTGTCTTTTTGGATAGCGACTCAGTGGTGAGCGAATATTTAGAATAAGCTGCCATTAAATTTTTTCGCACTCGCCCATGAACTACGCTCAGCCTGTCCAAAACCTCAGCCCAATCAAGATTATTTTCAGTTAAGGTTCAATTCAGCTAATATTTTGTAGTCGTTGCCATGTAACATCTTATGGTATCCATACAATAGTAAAGTCTACGAAGACGTTCTAACGTTTTTTTACTCCACCGTGGGCTCCATCGGTACTATTGTGTTCCTTTATTATGAGTAACCTACTATGAGTTGATGAAGCCCATAGTTTCCATGCAGGTATATCTGTAAAAGAAGCATCTCGTTTCGGTTCAATCCGGATCAGAATTTTGTTGTCCTGGACATGCATGTTCGGGTATTTTCCCGCAGAGGTAACGATCTTAGAGACCTTAGTTCCTGGTATGAAATAGTGTCGCAATAGATTCTGGATAGTGTATCTGCGACAACGGTGTCCTTACCTTTCTGATGGACTATCGTGAAATCAAAAGCCTGTAATTTTAGGCTCCACCTAGCTAGTCGACCACTTAAGTCTTTTTGTGACATTAACCACTTAAGGTTGGCATGGTCGGTGATAATGGTAAACCTATAACCCTCTATATACGCTCTGAATTGCTTTATACTATTAACAGCCGCCAGACATTCTAGCTCAGTTATTGTGTAATTCCGTTGCGATGCATTTAGTTTTTGTGATATAAACGCTATAGGTTTCTCATTATCATCGACGTCCAATTGAAAATGTACACTTCATATACCCTGGATAGCGGAGCACTGCTAAGAAGGTGTTTAAGTTTCTCAAATGCGAGATTCGCTTCGTCATACCACTGGGGGACAGTAACGTCAGCAAAGTTTGGTATAAACCGACGATACCAGCCCGCCATACCTAACAACCGTCGCGTTTGTTTCACAGAGGTCGGTACAGGGAAGTTCTTAATCGTTTCTTCTTTAGCAGGATCCGTTCTCAACCCTCGTTCTCCAATGATGTATCCCAGGTATTTCGTTTCTTTAAGCAAAAAGTGACTTTTCTCAATGTTAATGGTTAGTCCGGCCTATATCATCAATTTCGCTACAGTTTTGAGTAGTTCTAGGTGCTCGTCAAACCCAGCTGAGACTATGAGTAGATCATCAAGATATACAAAAATATTTTCTCGAAGCTGATGTGGTATAACTCGATCCATCAGTCTACACATCGTTTGTGGTGCATTGCACAATCCAAACGGCATAACGCAATGATTTTCCTCGAATCAAGGCATAGTCTATGCTTCCCGTTAGATTCATTTACTAGAACAACTGGTGAACTCCAAGGACTAGAAGTCTCCTCAATCACGCCCAATTTAATCATTCTATCAATTTCTTTGTAAATTAGTTGTTGTTTGATTGGAGGGACAGGATAATGACGTTCTTTTATTGGACCCGAATCACCAACATCGATGTGATGCTCCACTAAAGAAGTTCTGCCGAGCCCCTTCGCGGTACATTAGTCAAGTTTTTGAATGCTGATTTTGAATGCTATCAGGATTAAGGTTTATCTCACTAACTATATCTGGTCCTATATTAAACTTTCGCCAGAAATCAATACCAAGGTATATTTGTGATTTAAGCGAACGCACTACACAGAATTTTTTTTCTGTTTTACTCAAAAATGATACTGGTAATGAAACATATCCTAGTATTTCGTTGGAAGAACCATCAGCTGTTTGGACATAAGACCTAAACGGCTTCACTTTTACATTCAAAGATTTTAAAAACTCCTCAGAGTTCTTTTCCAAGATACTAATGGTAGCTCCACTGTCTACTAAGCCCAAACAAGAGTTTCCGTTTATAGTTATCTTAGCATATGGTCTGGGATCACTTCCCTGGTACTCAGATAGTAGAAACAATACAGGCGCGATAAAATTGCTTTCTTCTGCGAACATCTGGTGCAGTTATAAGGAGAAAAGCCTGCCAAACCACATTTCGCACAGAACTGGTGCGTCAGATCCATCGAACAGTCCCCATATCGATGTCCACGATCCTTGCAGTTCTAGCAAACCAGAAACATTTTCGGATGTAATGCATCCACAGATTGCTCTATATTAGCAGGACTTTCTTCACTTTCCGAATCATTGGTAAGATTTTCCTGGCGATGAATTACTGTGCCAGGTGATGAATTAGAAAATCGGGCATTTCCAACGGGCCTAGATATTTGTTCAACAATTATCGGGCTGCGTTTTGGTCGGGAATCGATAAGACGGCGCGATATCACAAACTTGACGCAACTCCTCAAGGGAACGAAATTTGAAACTACAAGTTGCATTACGCAACGCCGGCCGGTTAAAATCCTCCATCCTATCTCTTCTCCATCTATTTGATCAAAAGGGAAATGGTCAATTCACCATTATCTATGTTTATACGTTTCGTTACAAGGTCTCAGTTGCGACGTGGTAAGGGCCCTCTAACCATAGATTTAGATTATTATTTGTAACACGCTTAATAACATGAAGTAGTTGTCTGTTCAGGTGCTTTGGAGCGAGTGGCACTCAGTTAAGAGAAGAGAGAGATCTTCTGATAATCAGTATCAAAACAATTCTAACTCATGATCTAATATTATCAACAAAATGAAAGGTTTGGCTGTTATGGAATGGAATGCCTACAAGTAAAAAATATCATCCCAACTCATCAGACTGTGTATAGTTTGTTTTGAGGCCATTCGGTTTTAATATGAACCTCACAATTATTGTACTCAGTCTTAAAGTGCTTCCGTTTAATTTTTCAAGACGCTGGCGGCAAATATATGTTCTTCTGCTAAGTGACTCTACAGAATATTGGGTTTCTGTAGCCTCGTTTCCTTTGACTCCATTGCACTTCCATTAAACAGTTGTTCAATTGTTTTCAGACAGTCCCATGCCATTTTAGACTTACTGGCATGGGGTCACACAACTAGAGTACCAAAATTCTACACAAAGTCTAACATTTTATTCTGCCTTCCGGTTTAAAAGTCTTATATGCAATACGCAAGACACAAATCTACCTTAAAATCAACACATGTTTAAAACTGGATGTTGTAGTAGGAAAAATGTACTTGCTACTTTTAGATCAATATAACGATCAGTTTGGTTGTCTCCGATAAAAGCTCTATAGATTCGCGTGTTGGTTTTTTCCACCCATAAGTCTTGAATATCCAAACGACATTCTTCCTGTACCCGATACAGCAGACCTATAATTATTTTCAAATTTGTACTGTATAATAGCCATCATTGATAAGTCTCATCCTTATAATGATTAAATCCTTTCACGAAACAAATTCGACATTCATTTATTTTAATTGCCTAAACTTTTCCGAACGCTGTTTTTTATTCCACGGAATTTCTATATCTGTCTGTATGTATTCCCCAACAAAACCATTTAAACTTATCTCATTAAGCCAGACGGGTTTTCTGTTTAAATAAAAACAACTTGCAAGCTTTTATATACCAAAACAAGAAAAACAAAACTTTAAACATTACAGTACCCAAAAAGAAAAAAAAAATTCTGTATAAATCTAACGACCCCATTACATACATACATAGAAGTAGAAAACGTGAAAAGCTCATTTTTCCTCCATTCGATGTGGATTGGTATCAATTTGAAGAAAAGTATTTTTGAGGATACACAAACCATTAAAAAGGTTAATCGTCCTTCATCACACACACATATATATACGCACAAAGCCGTATCTTGTCACAAAATGGCTTAACTATTATTACAGTCGTTATATGCATGACGATAGCCATTTCAATACACACACTCGGGTACATGTTTCCCCGCAGAAATATATATATATATATATTTTGTATATTAAAATACTGTTATCGCTATTAATTTTTGTCTGCGAGCTTTAACAACAAAAAAGCTTTGTCAAGAATAAACCTAAATCTTAGTTCATACCTTTTCTGTTTTTATTTGTAATCCATTCGGCTTTAAAATACACCGATACCCCATAACAATATGTCATAAAGCTAGGATATTTGTTGGTTCTCAGGTCTCATCTGGTTTAGAAACCAAAGAAATATATGTATTCTTAAAATCTTACATATATAGGTTGACTGAACGGACAATAAATATATGTATGTATGAAAGACATCCTAGAATATTATTCCTCATCCCCATTCCACCCACCCTTCCCGAAAATATTCATTCCATATACCTTAACAAAAGTATAAATCACAACAAATATTCATATTACATATTATGAGAAAAAGATGAAGTGAAATACGAGATGAAAATTGGGAGGGGATTGGGTTGGGGGTGGGGTAGGGCAAATATATATATTTCCATGAAAAATTTAAATTAAATTATTTATTATTTGCTTTAATGGTTTATTATTGTTATATTTTTTATTGTTATTATTATTATTACTTGTGCTATTATATGCTGATGTCGGAAAAACTAATTTTCCATTCTTGTTAACCAAACATATAATGTATACCACATAACAGCAACTGCCCAACCATAGAAACTTTTAATTTTTTTTTTTGAACCCATTTCAAAGACCAAAAAAATTTACTTTTTGGATTAATCCGAAATAGAATTATGTCTGTCTTATTATTAAGAAGGTATTAAATCTAGAAGTATGTATGTACATATGTATTGTGCAGTGTACATAGGATATTATAAGAAAATGGGTAGATGAGATTTTTTCGGCAGGTTTTATGCGGTTGGATTGGTTCGATATAGGTGAGTAACTTCAAGTACAGAATATCACTTTCTTTGACACATATCACTAATATAGTTGGAAAACCCTTCAAAGCGTTTTATGGCCCATAACGGCAAGGTTGTATACAATACCGATTCAAAAATCTGGAAATGCATAAATCAACGGAGATCACAATACTGGTTAAGTAGGGTCATTGTTTAAGCCGTCCTAAAGTAAAAATGTTTGGAAAGTGGATGCAGTTGATCCAGAAACCTACAAATTGTTACCAAATGCAATTACTACTGAAAACATCGACTGGTTTACGTATGAAAACAAAGCAGAGCAACAAATCAAAGTCATGGCCAGAGAGCTACACCATATGATGTGAGCATTCTAAAGAAAATGGTTACTATAAACTCAAACGATGCAAGAGTAACAACCAAAATCGACCTTCTCCGTTTTCATGCTACTGTTTGACATCACTGAGAGCATTGATAAGGTATATGGAATCTGAACAGAATCCAGCGAAGTAAATGAATTATTTTAATGTTGTACACCGCCAAATGGGAAGAATTAATTAATAAAATATTACTTTAGTCGCCTTTTAAATTAGTTGTATTTTTATAAACTTGTAATCGCAATTGATTTTGTACAATAAATTCTACCCCTTTTATATTTTTTATCCCCACCAATTAACAATTTTATGTATGTACATAATTTAATTAGAGTTTTCTCAACTCTGATTTTTCATCACTCGTTGTGCAGCTGTCATCTCACGACTGCTAGTCAAACTAATCCGGTGTATGAGATGAATTATTGTGCTATAATTTAAGCGGCCATACATTGATGAAATATTAATTGATCCCAACGTTGACATTTGATGTTTTATTCATCATAATTGTCAGTGTATTATGCTTTGTCGAATGATTGAATATAAGTTGAGTATAAAATATTTTAAATTATGTTATAAATATGTACAATTAATTATTTACTATTTTTCAGGAATATCATTTTCAGGAACCTATAACATTCTCCCCCCATTGAACACTGAAGTGTTCAATTTATCGGTCATTGGACTATCTTGCTGACTGGCCTTTTATAGGTTGAGTTTGCTGTTCTCAATGTTACTACCCTCGCAAGTCCATCGTCTCCAGGATGGATGTCAACTATCTTCGCCTTTAACCATTGCCATGGAGGTAACCGATCATCTTTTACCAAAACAATGTCATTTCGTTGTAGATTGGGTTGTGGTGTTTGCCATTTATTCCTTTGTTGAAGAGTATGTAAGTAGTCTCGTGAATACTGCCGCAAAACTGTTCATCCTTTTATTTACTTGCTCCCATCGTGTAAGTCGATTGGTAGATACCGATTCTAAATTGGGTTCTGGTAGTGAAGTAAGAGGGGCCATTATCAGGAAATGGCCTGGAGTTAAATGTCAACGTTGCTTGAATCATCTGACTTGTTTTGGCACAATGGGCGTGAATTTAAAATGGCTTCAATTTGGCATGTTAGTGTAGTCCTCTGCTCGAAGGTTAAATTTGAATTGCCTGTCACTCGTATGAGATGTACCTTTACCGATTTCACAACTGCCTCCGATATTCCGGCAAAATTTGGACTGGCTGGAGGAATAAACTTCCAAATTGTACCATTCTCATGGAGAAAGTCTGAAATGATACTTTTATTATTAATTTTTCAATATCAGAAGAAAATTGGTTTATTTTTCGGTTAGCTCCTATGAAATTAGTGCCATTATCAGAATTAATTTCGGCTGGTAGTCCTCTTCGAGCAAGAAATCTTTTCAACGCTGCCAAAAAAGCATCCGAAGTCAAATCTGATACAACTTCTAAATGCATCGCCTTAGTCACCATGCATACGAATACGGAAATGTATGCTTTTATGTAGGTCCGCAGTAGTCTACACCAACTCGATTAAATGGCCTGCCCACTGTTACCCTTGAAGTAGGTAGCGTGCCCATTAATTGCTTACTGGTAATTGCCCGTTGACGAACGCATACTTGACATTTGTGCGTTATTTCTCGTGTCATGCTTCTGCCATTCACGATCCAAAATTTTGTTTTAAATGGGAGGATAATAAGGATGGACAAGGATGAAGGTATTTTAAATGGTAATATAGCTATCATTTTACTGAGTATATGGGATTTTGGCAAAATGATAGGATGTTTTGTGTCATACGTGAATGTGGTATTCTGCAATCTTCCTCCGACTCTGAGAATGCCTTGCCCATCAATGAATGGAGCGAGTGAAGATAATTTTCCACAGATTGACTTTTTTAAATTAGCAATTTCTTCTCCATAAGACTTCTGTTGACACCATAATAAACAGGCCCTGTCACCAGCTTGTAATTCGTTGATTGTGAGTGTTCCATATGTTCGGTTTGTCCTTTGTTTCTCGCGGGTCTTGTTGAAAAACCGTATACAGAATGCTAACACACGTTTAATTTTTCACCAGGAGGAAATTTGCTCAAATAGAATGTCGATTGTTCCATTGGATTCTTCCATCTGTAAGCATTGTACCCATTTTCTTCGCTCTTGTCTACAAATAGTTTCACTATTTCTTGAGTCTGTGTAGGGTGTGGCTTTCCAGGTTGATTCCTGTTGGGTTAACCAGGTTGGTCCAACCCACCATAAGTCAAATTTTACTAACATTTCGGGTAATAAACCTCGAGTCGCACAATCCGCCGGATTCTCTGCTGACTTAACATGTCTCCATCTACTTCTTGGTAGTGTAGATATGATCTCTGAGGTTCGGTTGTTATATAAGTTGAGAATAAAATATTTTAAATTATGTTATAAATATGTACAATTAATTATTTACTATTTTTCAGGAATATCATTTTCATGAACCTATAACAGAATCAAAGTAATTCTTAACAGGACATAAAAAAACAAAAGTAGAATGCTACAACGTCACAACTGTCAGGCATATATCCACACTCAAAAATTCTTCAATAGGGAGCGTATATGCGCTGGGAAACATACATCAAAAAAGAATGAAACAAAATTAGAAGCAAACCAGAGAAATGTATACACTGTGAGTATCACCACCCAGCAAATTACAGAAGCTGTAAAGAATGAGAAATAGTATAAGAAATCAAACAGAGAGCATCCAAACTCTTAATGCTCAACCTAGGACGCCATCCTATCCAAACCAAATCCTTCTAAATAGCGTGAAAGTAAGAAAAAGGCAAGACACGCCTAAATGACTAGCCAAAAGGAAAATATTAAGCAAGCACCCAGTCATGAAAATCATGTCCTGCAAGAAATACTGCACAAATTAATCACATTGAATTCTTACCTGGTAGCGCAAGATGAAAAACAAGAATCTATGAGTAAGCTACTTAAACAACAAGACCAAAGGAAGGAGCCACGCAAGTTGCAATTGTTTCTAATGAAAGCAAAAACAACAACAAGTACACTATATCAGCAATCTACTGCCCTCCCAGATTTACCTCAAAAAAGGAAAACTACATCAAACATCGCTTGGTAACAATTTCATTATTGGAAGCGATTGCAAAAAATATATTCTGGGGATCAAATCGAATTTCTTCCAAAAAGAGCTTTTTGAAGCAGGAAGAAAATTAAAATGTGTAGATAGCCAACCAATTGGCAAACGGACGAAAATAAAATTCCTGACCTTCTAGACTGCTATAAAACTCACAGGACTCTCATCATTCTCCAGTCTTAATGACAATAAACTCCATGGCAGTAAGGAAAGCAAGCCTTCCAAGTCAAAAAAAGCGTCAATCTACAGGTGCCAATCTCACCACAGTACACAGAAATCTATATGAAGTACCCCTATCTAGCCAGGTATATTACAGAAAAGAATAAACCTCAATTGAAGTGAGAGACTTGATTAACGATAAAACTCAAGCTCGTAAAACTTGACAGAGAACTACAGCCCCTGAAGATAAAATACTCTTAACCAATTGGTGCAGTCAACTTTAACGCTAGCTTTCTAAAAGGACTATTTGTAGTGAAAGGCTACTAAATTGGGCTCGCAGCGATAAACAAAAAGCTGATCTATTTGCCGAACACCTAGAAATTACCTTCAAACCACCAACTGGACAGCCAGAGAATGAATTTTTAACACTGGTACAATGCTCCTGGATACGACCTGATAACAGCGAAAATTATACCAGAAAAAGCACTATGAAAACTACAGCACATAGTCAATGCTGCCTTAAGACAAAGTTATGTTCCAAGACAGTGGAAAGTAGCAAAAATCGTATAATGATTCCTAAGCATAAGCTCAGATGGAAAGCGCATGTTAAAAAGAAAAAAACTCATTTGAAGGAACTGTGAGCTGACAACGCATTATATAAACTAATCCTTAAACCCATCTGGTCACGCCATCAACTTTGGGGCTGCGTGCAAATATAACTACAGTAAAGTTACAGACATTTCAAAACAAAGTACTACGTAGCATTGTGAATGCTCCCTGGTATATTAGAAATGACAACCATCGATGGAGGACCTCAACATAGAATATGCCGATGAGTAAATCGTGACGTATAGGTTTACATTACTTACACACCAGGGTGCGTTCACCATTGTTCGAAGTATTCGAATGCGGTCATTCTTTCCAGTTTTATTATGTTGGAAGCACAGGCCGAATACTATATGGCACGATAGGCTTAAGTATCATTTTGTACTACAAGACCAGGTGTGACGTGCGCGTTTCAATAAAATAGTGTTTATGCTTTGGACACTGTATTCTTTTACTATTTATAAAAATATTTCAAACACTGACGTGAGTTAATTTTGTGCCGTCCTCTTCCCTTGCTCTTCCTCTGCCTCCCCAATCAGCAGACAATTAAATTTGTATTTTGGGCGCCAGCCTGCGCGCACGAATGTGGTTCGTATTCGGTTGGCTAGAGACCTTCGGGCTGGGTGTAAAAATTGGGGGGCTATGCTGTTGATGTATGAACTTGTTACACAATGGAATTGGAAGGGAAAATATAAAATGGCACTAACTTGTTTTCCACGTGTCTGTTGGACAAGCACCGCGATCGCTCGCGTTCCACTTGGCAATCCTCTGCTTTAGCGCGAACACCTTCTTCGCCTTTTCTCCTTATGTGCACCACTCTGACGACGTGGTCCCACTCAACCAAGTTCCACTTTATTTTATTTTCTCTAGTTTAGTTATCACTGATTATTTTTTCACTTTCATAATTCAATTCACTCATTTAATATCACAATTCCACTTGGCACCAACTCACCTCAAGAAAACAAAGAAAAAAAACCTCCTTCCCGCCACACGCATCGCCTTATATACCTTTTGTTTGTATCGCACTGTACATCGGGCAACGTTAACTTCTTCGCGCGCCTCCCGCCATCTTTAGTCCGGTACAAGATTCAGCTACGGTCGATAATCCTATATTACCATCTTCGAAATACATTTGACATCTGTCTGACGTATATCAGTGTCATTTGTTGTCAAAGAGTTTCGTGTCATTTAGTGTATTGTGTGGTGATTTATGTTACTTGTGTTTTGTTTATACGGAATTTGTGTTTATGTGATCGGTTTATGTACAAAGTGTCTGTTGATTTGATAATTGTTGCTGTGAATGTTTCTTGTAATAACGTCTGGGATGTGCTGTACGCCGTCCAATGCATCTCCTATATGTTCCCTGTTATATGTATGTGACTTGTCCTATTTTTGCTTGTGGTTTGCCGTCTAGTTTATCTTTCACAGGTTAGTGCCTAGGGATGGGACCGGATTGGGTTCAAGGACCGAGGTATCATCGACCAACCGGACAACAGGTTGGTAGGTTCTGTCTTAACCGTTTATGCCTGATTGATATTTTTTTTTATAAATCCCGTTTCACAGGCTATAGACGATTTATTACGCTCATTAGCCTTAATTCTCCATTTTGTTAGCCATTTCTAGATTCTGTCTAACTGTTCTTGTTAGAATTCTTGTAGGATTTTGATGAGTAGCTGGAATTGCAGTATCATCCACGTATGTAGAAACTTTCACGCGATTCGATGTTAGTATAAGTCTGCTGTATAGATCATGGCCCCAATACACTGCCTTGAGGTAGTCCTGTCTTTTATGTCATACTTTATCGAAGCTTGGGCTCTTGAAACGTTGCAGTACTTTTTTTGCTCTAGGGAGTTCCTGATTTCAGATACGACTCTGTGAACTTGTTCCACGGTTCCGTATTCTTCTATAAGATTTTTTCTCGTTCAGAATTGGCTTAAGTTTTTGCATGAGCTTGTCTTCAAACAGCTTTGAGAGAGTTGGTAATAACCTGATTGGGTGATATGAGTAAACTTTTGTTTCATCTTTGCCAGGTTTCGGAATCATTACAATATTTGAAATTTTCCAGCTTTTTGGATAGTGACCCGTTTTCATTGTTGCGTTGAATATATAAGTTAATTTGATACATTTGTCCGGTAGATTTGATAGCATTTTTCCACTTATCAGATCATGTCAGGGTGCCTTTTTGACATCGATGTTGTCCTTGATCGTTTGTTTGACATTGTTCCACTTGTATTTTATTGGCTTTCTTGACATTCTTGATTTCCAACTTGCTCGTTAGGTTAAAACACTTCAGTTACGTGTTTGGAAAATATATTTGCTTTCTCTACATCACTTTTTGCCCAGCTTCCATCATTGAGTCGTATTGGAGAGAAAGGGAGTATTTGTCGTATCAGCTAACGTCTAGCTTTCCATAATGAGAAATCCCTTGATACAGTAGCTGTAAGTCACTTGAGATAATGTTGCAGCTCTTCGTCATATTCATTTAACAAAGCAATTTTTAGGATTTTAATCGATTTATTTAACCTTGATTAAAGAGTTTGTGACCTCTGGAGTTGTCATTGCCTGCAAATTGGCGTTTTGACATTAGTATTTCTTGAATATTCATAGAAAGTTTTCGTTTCTTAAAACAAGCAGAGCTAATCAGCGAAGCATTAATCGGTGTAGTGATCTTAGGAGCTTCTTGTAGAATACTAGTTAGTGAATCTAGATGGCGCTAGTTTTATATGTGATCTATCTTTTTATTCTGTATACATTCCCATAGTGATTTTCCTTTCATAGAAATAAATCTCGAACCGCATTGAATATGCAGTTGGTACATTGTAAAACAGATTTACGCATGTGTAGTTCTTTCACAACGATTGACTGACGTAACGCGATTCCTAAAGTACACAAAACGATAAAATATTTAATATCTCGTCCATACGAACTTTATTCAATTTCCCACGCGATATTTTCGTATTTTATCATAAAAGCTATAAAAAAAATTCTATTTGTCACCAACCCAATATAATATAACCGAAAACGGTGCGGAAAATGAGGAAAAACAATGATAATAAAATGAAAATCATAAAGCACCGAACGTAACGAGAAGTATAGAATGAAATATTAAGTTTATATGAACGAAAAAAGCTCGCACACAATTTATTTGCACAAAGTTAATTTTCGTTTATGCTATGAGCTTTAAGCTGCCACATATTTTTCAAAACAAATTTTTGAACGTTCAGTTATTTTTCGGTGTTTGCTTTTTTTGTGTGTGGGTATGTGTGTGTGTGTGTGCTTAATACTCCAGAATAATAAAATTGCACTTTAGTCACAGTGTCACGTGCAAAACGTAGAGCATATTATAATGAGCTATATGGATACAGCTTTAGAGAGTCATCTAAGAATTTTTTCGACACATAAAACATGTTTGTAAATTATTGTAGAATTATATGACGCTAATTAGTCAAATTAATCCTCTTGTGAAATTATAATTTAAATTTTAATTAATTCCGAACAGTTAACGAGTGTATATATAAAGTCTCGTACATGTGAAGCTCGATGGTAAGGGTTTTGTAAAATTTTGAAATTTCACTAAACTGACACTTACACCGTACTTGGTTAAGAGCCGGAGGTTTAAGCACATATTCCTTGTTTTATAAGAAGCTTAATGACCTAACAGAAGGTATCATATGTTCCAGCATGGGAGCTTTTGAAGTTTCAAAAATGTCGGCTGAAAGATATATATGTATTCACATACATATACTTAGCACATATACACTACAAAACACTTCTAAAGCTCTATGGATTTAAAAAGCTCATATAACAAAAAGTGTGTTCTACTACGAGCTTTGATAATTATCTCCTCTTTAGAGCAAAGTCTATAAAAACGTCTACATAGATAAAATACGTATAATATGATGTGAGTTATACTAGTGAGCTTTAAAGCTTTAATAAGTCTGTATATAGTCTTATCATTAATTGTGCTTTATCTCTACTCCCACTCTTTTAAAAAAAACTTGGAGTCATTGTTACACAAATAGAGGTTATTGGTGATTCGACTCTCGTAGAGTTCATAAAGATGTGAGCTTTATTCGGTACCAACAAGAAATTAGAGCTAGGTCTATGCAAATCCAAGGCTTCCTTGAATCGATTGATAATATTTTGAACCTTAGCATTGTGCTGATGGGGTTTAAGCAACATCTACCACTTAGACGCAAGACATTATATGGGTCACAGGTCTACCTTGAAACGTGTTTCCGTGCTAGTTTTAATTTATCCGGATAATCTACTGTACACCAATCCACCCAATTCGATTAATTAATAACATTTATTACTCTGATATTTATTTGTTGATTGAACTGTTAAATAAATATCAAAAATAAATAATTTTATCGAATTTCCAATTAGACAAAAAGCTCTTCATCACTCCGTATATATAGCCAACACCCAATAATAAATTAATTTAAAGTAAAGAAAGCGTTCTACCATCCTTCACATGTATACCTGATCATATGTAAATATGTGTAATATGCAGATAATATTTTGCTTATCAATCAGTGATATGATTGATTAAAATTTATTATACCGGCAAATTGGAAAATTTTAAAATGCATTTTCCAACTTGTTTGTACTATCAATAATATCAGTTATAATCGAATGAAATTTATTAACAGCTATCTGTGTAAATATTTATACTTATTAATAGCAGTTGCTGATTGTATACCAGACTATATATAAATGATGTAAATAGGCAGTGTCTCTTTATATCAGTTGGAGACAACCAATCGCTTATACTGGTAAAAAGTTTTAAGACAATATTAGCTTTGGGTTCTCTAATTTATGGCATTATAAGTTACCTCTTGTATTCATTTGCCTAGATCCAACACTTAGATCCGATGATTGTCTTGCCAGATTTGAATGGCGATCATTCTTAGGAATGGGGCTTCCCTAAATATTTTGATAATTCTATAATTCACTATATTTACTTCAGTAGTAGTAGATGTAGCACATATTTTATCTGCAAATTTACGATCCACAGTATAAACCATAAGTTAAAATATCACTCTATAAGTGTCTTTGGTTTTCGATTTTAATTGGAAAAGTTTAGGCAACCTAGTCCTAGAGGACTAGCCATTGAACTATAGGACATTCTTCATCAAGGTTGGTACAATTTACAATATAACTACTACAAGGATACTGGTTTGTATCCGCTTATTTGAAGAACTGAAACAGAAAAGTAACTCAATGAGCGGACACTTTCTTGACAGGTTGCAACATGGAAGCCAAGTGGCTCAAAATTGCAATTCAATTAGAAGCGTTATCATAAAACTTCATGTTTAATCGTCTCCAGCATTACCTAAACGAATGTAAGAGGAGTCCTAGATACATCCGATGAGGTAGTGCGTAGGAGAGCTATTGGAAACAAAGCAAAATTGAGGGTTCACTAGATCATGAATATATATATATATATATATATATATATATATATATATATATATATATATAAATTTATATATATATATATATAATATATATAAATATATATATATAAATATATATATATATATATATATATATATATATATATATATATATATATAAATGATGTAAATAGGCATTGTTTATCTCTTTATATCAGTTTACTTTATATCGTTATATATATATATATATATATATATATATATATATATATATATATATATATATATATATATATATATATATATATATATATATATATATATATATATATATATATATATATATATATATATATATAAAATGGAATGTGTGTCTGTTTATTTCTTTGTTTGTACCTTGTTTGGACCAAACCTCTGGACCGATCTTCCTGAAATTTTCACAGCATTTAACTGGGACTCTGGCATGAATAATAGGGTACTTTTTTTTCGAACACGCCCACTTTTACGCCCACATTTTAAAAGTTATGTATTTGCTCCCATAAGTTTTTAACAGATTAACTTCGAATTGTATACACATTATATACTCCAGGCGAGGTAGAAATAAAAATTTCTTACGCCACGCCCCCTTTCACGCCCCTTTTCACGCCCCTTTTCACGCCAAATTTTGTTTGAATGTTTTAAACTTTTTGTTCTCTGTACAAATTTGTTCCTTCCAACGGATTTTTTTTTATTTGGTAGTATATTGCTCTTAATACTGTTAACGTCGCTATATAACTACGAACCACGCCCACTTCACCGCCTCCTTTTTTTAATTCAGATACTTACTTATACCACTACTCATTTCACTAATTAAGAACGCTTCTGATTGGCTGCCGTAACAATAAATACTATTTCACCAAACGGGAGCTATATGTTTGCAGCCATTAAAGTTTTAGCTTTGATCGCGTCTATTTGATTTATTACAATAACGATCCTGATTGGCAGATTAAAGAAAAATTATTATAATAAATATTAAGTTATAAAACTTATTAAAAAGTTCGTGTTTTAATAACCATCAAGTTTTTTTTAATTACCATAAATTACTGTTATTAAAAGTTTTAAAAGTGATAGCAAAAGTTTTGAAGTGAAACAATTTGCAATCTAGAAACTATTGTTATAAATAAAATAATAAAATGCCTTCAAAAAAAACATCACTTACGCAACGTATTCATTAATGGCTTCCGAGACGTCTGTTCAACGTGAATTACGCTTACGAAGCGCCCGATTACGATCATCATCATCAAGAATAGCTGAAACATTTCTTCAGCGCAAACACGCCAAACAACCGATCGATCTCGATCCTCATCATCATGAGCTTCCGAGAACCCAGAGCAAAATGATGCACGCCGTATACAAAATCGTTCTCGAATGGCGGAATTTCGCCGAAACCCTGCATCATATGAGCGAATTGCATTTCAATACACACCCGCAATCAATTACACTCAAGATGAATTTGTTGCAATTGGAAGTATGAATAAAGTTTGCCAGTACTGCAATTCTTATAAATATCAAAACGAAGCACCAGGAATGTGCTGCGCAAATGGAAAAATTGCTTTGCCCGAACTTCTTCCACCACCAGAACCACTGCTATCATTACTTTCAGGTAAGACAAATCAAATATATTCCACTACTTTTTTTTTTTTTTTTTTTTTTTTATTAAGGCTTGGCTCCAATAATTGACAGCCATGTCGCCACATACAATATTTACATTTTTTTTACATTTTTATTTTATTTATCGGTAGAGAACTGGATATTCCCTATCTACATCTTTCTGGCTGTTGATTTCAAATTATTATATTACTCATTTTCACAAATTCATACATTTCCTTATAAGCCAAACCACCCCCATTCATCACTCTGGTTAAATTATTTGCATTGTGGAGGATGCTGAAGCATGATCTTACACGATTGTATTTTGGGCAGACTAATATCAAATGTTCAACATCCTCCACCATGTCACACAACACACAATCTTTCTCCTCGCTCAATCGACGTTTCCACAAGCATTCTTTCCAATTTCCATGGTTCAGTCTGATTCTCTCAATTGTTCTTAACATTCGTACATCTCCTTTGAGTTCCTTATAGAACGGGGTTCTCAAAGGAGAAGCGCACAACTCTCTGTACTTCTTTCCTTTTATCAAACATTTATCTTCATATTCACACTCCCATTTTCTCCACAGATTCATCTGAATCATTCGAAGTACATCTCTTACATCCTTCTTTTCATACTCCTGAACCAATTCATTCATTGTACCCTTCTTTGCTAACATATCAGCTCTTTCGTTCACTCTCACTACTTCTTGATTCCACTACTTGATTATTCAAAACAATAATATTCGGTTTGACAGGAACAACACCAGATTCGCGACATTTTTTGACCAACATATACGAAAATATAACTCATGTTTCCAAATGACGTCGTTTGGTGCTACTAAAGTAGTTCGAGCCAACTTTATGCCAACGTTTCGAGTTCAAGGCCAAATATATCCACGAATGGGCTCAATACACCCAACTCCAGGTGAAGATCCTAAGTTTTTGCAAATTTATTTCATCGGACAAGCAGATGACAACAACCAAGTGCGCAACAGCGTCAACATTACAATCCAGGTACAAAACCGCAAATCGTAGCCGATTTGCAAATAATGCTTCATGCCAACAACCAGTTGGTAACAACATTCAAACAAGCAAAAGATGATCCCCGATTATCTTCAGATGATCACTTCATTGCAATTCATGCTGATAAAACGCCTGCTGTCCAACACCAAAGACGTTACAACGCCCTATACGGTTGCTGATGTAGCAATATGGATGATTGGTGGTCCTGTTGCACCACGTGATATTATTATCCGTCGTCGTGATGAGACAGCTACCAGAATATCTGAAACACATCGCTCATATGACGCACTTCAGTATCCTATTATTTTCCCATACGATGAAGATGGGTATCACTTTCAAATACGCCAAATCAATCAAACAACACGTATGTTAAAAATATTATTTTCATAATACTTTTTTGCATTAAATTTTAGCCATAAAGTTACTTACGATTTCCCAACATTCTATTTCTTACATACTTTAGATGAAGAAACGAGTAAAAAAGTGAGTTCGATGAATTTTGACGCATATCGGTTAATGATTCGTCAAAAACGTTGACAATCACATTCTGAACTGTCGCGAATTATTTCATCAGTATATCGTCGACATGTACGCCAAAATTGAAATGGAACGTTTGTCATACATACGGTATAATCAATCCAAATTACGAGTAGATAATTACATTCATCTTCGTGATGCAACGAATAATCAAAATGACATAAATCCCAATGAACTTGCGAGCAATCTATCATACTACCAGCAATATTTACAGGCAGCCCACGTCACATGCGAGAATATTCACAAGACGCAATGACATATGTGCGATCATACGGCCGGCCAGATTTGTTTATCACATTCACATGTAACCCGAAGTGGGAGGAAATCGTATCCGAATAATCTTCTGGTCAAACATCGGTACATCGACATGACATTACAGCACGTGTGTTTAAACAAAAATTAAAATCACTAATGGATTTCGTTATGATGACATTATTTCTGCAGAAATACCTGATCCTAACATTGATCGACATTTACATGAAGTTGTGATTAAAAACATGATCCATGGTCCATGTGGAATTATCAATACAAAGTCACCATGCATGACCGATGGGAAATGTACGAAAAGGTATCCCAGAAAATTACTCCAAGAAACAATAACTGGTATTGATGGCTATCCGCTTTATCGTCGTAGATCAACGGATGATGGTGGACAATCAATTAGACTAAAGGTGCAAAACAATGAAATTGATGTTGATAATCGCTGGATAGTACCATATTGTCCATTGCTTTCAAAAATGTACAAAACGCATATAAATGTCGAGCATTCGGTCAAATCAATTAAATATATCTGCAAATACGTAACCAAGGGATCGGATATGGCAGTGTTTTCGTTGCGAAATCCAAAGGATGATATTACAAAATATCAAATGGCCCGATACATCAGCAGCAATGAAGCTGTTTGGCGAATTTTAGGATTTCAAATTCATGAACGTCATCCGACTGTTGTGCATTTATCTGTTCACCTCGAAAATGGACAACGCGTTTATTTTACAGAAGTTAATGCACAACAAAGGGCTGCAGCGGCACCAGCTACAACGTTAACTTCTTTTTTTGATATATGTACAAATGATTCCTTTGCTGAAACTTTGCTGTATGCTCAAATTCCAACATAATATACGTGGAACTCATCAACTAAAAAATTTCAATGCCGCAAGCAAGGAAAAGCAGTTGAAGGATGGCCAAATTTATATTCCACCGATACATTAGGTAGGCTCTATACTATTCATCCCCAGAATGCAGAATGATTTTATATACGAATGCTTCTAATAAATGTTCGTGGACCAACTTCATTCGATAACTTGCGTACAGTTAATGGCCAAATCTGTGCAACTTATCGACAGGCACCCACACGTGATTCATGAGGCACCGTTGCATCACGAAAAAGTCACTCTTTGGTGCGGATTACATATCGGCGGTGTCATTGGGCCATATTTGTTCATCGACAATAACGATCGCCACGTTACTGTTAATGGGAATCGATACCGCGATATGATAAACGATTTTTTTTGGCCGCAATTGGATGGAATGGACTTGGACGACATGTGGTTTCGCGTTATTGAAGACTAAGCTCGATGAGCGTGTCATCAATAATGAAATGGGTCCGACCAGTGGCCGTCACGCTCGTATGATTTGACAACTCTATAGATTATTTTCTTTGAGGTTATGTGAAGTCAATAGTCTATGCCATTAAGACGGTGACGTTGCAAGAGCTCAGAGTCAATATTGAACGAGAAATGGCTGGAATTTCGGCCGAATGGAGTTATGCAAAGAGTGGTTGAAAATTGGCATCAAAGATTGGACTTCGTAAAATGTGCACACGGTGGTCATGCAAAAGAAATCGAGTTTCATACTTAAATGTATATATGTTCAAATTCCTTAATAAAAAAAAGTTAGTTCAAAAGTCGAACAGTGTTTTATTCAAAAAAAAAGTTGAAGTGCTCTTATTGAAAAACCCGATATATAAATATGCGAAATTAAAATTGACCAGTCTAATAGGAAGCTCTATTCCTTTCTATCATAACACCAACAGATTTTAACGAAAGGGTTTCACGTGCTTTACTAGACCAAGTACCAAATGATCATAGTTACCTACATAGTTGTACTCACTGCAATCGTCAACGTATTTACCCAATTTAACCAAAAACAAGTATGCCAATCACTCCTAGACTCTGACTCTCAGCGTTCAATTGTTTCAAAAAATGAGCAGAGATCACGAAGCACTGTTGTAATGTTTAAGATAGTAATGACAGCAGATGTATAAAAAAGATTTTGAAAAATTTTAGTAGCTGATGCCACACGATCTTTGGCATGTAGACGATTTGAAAGCAGAAGTTGACTCAGTTGAAGATGTAAGAATATTGAAATCTGAAATAACCATCAGTTTATCCCTGTATCTTTTCATCTGTGAAAATGCTTGTCAAACGTACCAAGATTCGAAAGACAGTCAATTTGTCTCATATCGATGCTCGGATACTTTTAGACATGCTCACTCAGCGGTGGTGTATGAATGTGTGAAAACCAAACGGAGAATCAACAATGAAGTTTACTACCACAAAAAAAGGTATAGCCCTTGTAAAATAGGTGTAAAATAGTTCCTCGAGAATCATATGTGGAGGTAGTGCTTTAAAATAAATGAGTTATTTCCATTTGCTCTCGATCCAAACGTTAACCTGCAATTCCGCGTTGGTTGTAGTTTGGATAGACAACTAATATAAAACTCGAAGTTGGGCGCCAGTCTATACCAGCACGTATAGCGATTGTGTTGATTAGAAGGATGATTTGGGATCGGGAGTGAGAATGTGAAAATCTAGGTTAATGGAAGACCCACCTGTATTGACGTGCTGCGTGTACCTCCGTGCCGACACGTTATCTCGACTGCTCCAGCAACATATACACTATCACTGTCTGCTACTTCGTTTTGTATATATTTATATACTGTCCCCAATAAATAATCCGTGTAGTCATAAACGTTTTATTGGGGCCATAAGGCATTGATTATACCATTATCGCACTCAACACAAAATTTACAAGTAGTTTGATTATTGCAGTCTTCTTTTACTTTTTCACACAACACTTTTTAGTCTTGACACCAACATCAAAAAAACGCAAATAAATGTGTACCTCAAACGCAAGAAAAAAAATTACACTGTCCCTCCTCAGTTTTTTTTCGCTGACCATCACGGCTCTTGTTTTGCCCCCTGGTAAGTATTCCGCGAACCTCTATTCGCAACATTTCGAAAATCTCGAGCGTGACTTGGCACATTTTCTGCCGTACCCGTATCTGGCATCTATTTTGTTATTTGTTTACGATTTATTCTCTTCGCCGGAATCGTGGCTATTTATTCTTTATATACGGTTTTTGGTGCCTCTCTCGGTGGTTTCTCGCCGTTTTTTTTTGCATGAAAAAGATAAAAGTGGTTTATATACTGGCTTAAACCCAACCTTGACATTTGTTTCGTTTTTATATTTTTGTTTCGATGCTTTACAGGTGAGCACAGTGTGGCGGGATCGTAAGGTCTTAGGAAATGGTTGACTGGATGTGGGAGTTAATTCAAACCAAAATATCTACAATTCGAGCTTGCTTGGTGGCTTTGTTTAAGCAATTTAGCCTACCTTACAAGCAACGCTACAATACATATATCCATCTTAATCTAATAGGGTGACGAGCGGCAACAGAGCAACATAGATCTTAATGAAAATGAAAAAAAATTTCGTTATGAATATGAAACAACCCATCAATAACTTTTCTATAGTAAGTGATTCTTGCCTATCTATTGAGGTTCTTCAATTTAACCAAGCGAAAGACATAGAATATGAAATTACGCTTCTTGACTATGTTTCATCAGAAATCGAAGAGTTTGAAAACAGATTTCATATAATCAAAGTAATGCTATAAAGTGTCTACATATTACGCGTTCGCTAAAAGGCAATACCGCACTATGATAGAAAATTCTTGTGAACGATTGTCTTATCAAGCATCCGAGCTTCGTTTCCAACGTGTTATTGTTGAGCCATTTAGCACCATGCTAAATGGTAGTCTTTCCAGAACAAGTTTCAAACATCAATGCATTCATATAGAACAACCATTCAATCATATTTTATGACAAAACGCTGTATTACTAAGAAGCCCGTCAATCCATACTACATGCTGTTTCAAGTCACCACAATTCACACACCGAATCAACACACCAACAATAAATGTCATTAGCTATGCAATATGCAACGGAACAAACCACCCATTCATGTGTTTTCGGGTTAAGAAAGCAAGTCATATACCATGATATGCAATACGAAGCCTCAATCAACAAACAGTAACCTGACATTGGGTAAGCCAAACACAAAGCTATAGACTTCATCCAATGATTTTTGGATCTACAGCCAACGATCAGTATATCACCATTCACCATAAACATACAATCATATCTATCAACAATTTCTATCCCATGATTAACCAATCAGACGACTTTCTACCAGACTGTCAAGTGAAATTAGTCAAAAGTAATTCAATCACTGAAATCGAAATACTAAAATCGACAGTAAATTCGATCTTCAAAGTTTCGATCACGAGCCAATTTTTTCAATTTTGTAAATAAACAAAAGAAGCTAGATAAATCGGAGCTCTCAACACCGTTATTGAGCTCCGATTTCAACATCAACGACTTCTTTTCCTATACCGACATAGGGAACTATGGTCTACGATGTTCTTTGATTTTATCCATCAACCATTGACCAGTAATTTCCATTACTATCGACCGCTTATGCATAAAAGGAACATAATAGGCCCTCTTGGTTCATTTGCCTATAACTTCATAACAGACCTCTAGAATTAAACCAATAACAACCAATAATTTAAGATGTTACCTCCTTAACAAAAAAAAATTCTACGGTAATAAAACCGAAGGCGTTTCATATTAAAACAAAAAAAATCAAATTCATTGATAAATGTAGTTTAACCTTGAACTTCAACTATGAGTAAATTACACAACAACACACATAAAAAAATTTGGCGTGGCTGATCGATTCATTCATAAAAACAACAAATATTTTACGTTTCTGTTGTGTCTCGCAAATAACAGAAGGATCGACACGGATATCTGCTGTTTCATTTTGAAATATAACTATGTTATGTGTCAGAAAGAGAAAGGTATATTATTTATGATCGAAAGAGACATACGCTGGATGATATACCTGTTCTTGTTTGTACTTCCATAATATTTTTATTAAAATAGGTGTTTGTCTCTTTCAACATATTTAACAATCCTTATCTTTTTCTCTTTCTTGTCAATAATTGTAGGGGTTGATCACAAATAGTGAGTAGGCGTTTATAATTTCGTATCTATTTTTTGTTTCATCGGACTCATTGAATTCGTTTTGTAGTACTCCTTTATTTCAAAATGGCTTTTAATACAAGAACAAAAATCATTTTTCAGTAGCGTCGAGCTATCTCGTATATACCTGTACAAACTATATATCTGCCTTGGTTTATTGTCGAAAATGGTGCCAATGCCAACTGATTTTCAGCCAATTTTTCAGCATACATCAAAAGAGTTTTGAACAGACTGAAACAAATGGTAGTCACACGGTGCAAGGTTATTGTGGATGCATTCATTATTATGGATATGTATGGATCGAGAGCCAATGGTAATTATTTTAAAGCAATAATTTGAGTAACTTCGATGTTAGGCACTTGTTTCACTGTATAAGTGGTGTATCAAAACTCTCTAACCAAGATGTTAAGCGTGATGAATTTGTTGAGCGTTAATGTAGATGTGTGTGGACGCGCATTGTAATGAATGAACACAACTCTGTTTCTGTTGGTCAATTGTCATCGCTCATTCTGAATTGCTTTATTCAAACGGTCGAGTTGTGCACAGTACATGGTTGAATTGATGGTTTCAACGTCGCAGCAGGTCATAATGGATAATTCCTGTCCAAGAGCAACTAGCTATTTGAAGTCGCTTGTGGAGGGTCACCAGCATAATATTTTCGTATTCCATCCATATTCCATCGTCTGTTATGAATTTCATAGACTGTATAATGAATCGCTGTGTTGTAAATTTGGTTTTTAATATTTCTTTGCGTTAGGCTGCTCTTTTAAAATGATCGCAAACTGTCTTGTGGTTTATGTTCAATGCCTCAGCTATTTTGTGATATCATATTGTGTGATCTAGCTCGACCAATTGCATAACTTCATCGAATTTTCAGTGACTGGACGACCAGAGCGATGTGCATCTTTGACATCCTAATTTTTGGGATCGATATCGAATTACATGGAATTATATATCGGGTGTTGCCCGATAGATTTTAAGCATCAACGCAATATATTGGCAAAAACCGTGGAATTTTGATTTAATCCAACTCTGCCGTCTTCCCAATTCAGTCGTTGACCAATGCTGTCATCGTCGAATATATTATCTGTGATGTTAGACTTATAAGAGCTACCAACTGGCACATACTTACCACTAATGCTATATGTCAATATTACCGATGGAGATTACCTTGGGTTTTGTTAAATGATCACATCGATTATTCGCAACTCATCCAGATGGCAGTTAACATAGATGATGAGTCAACATGTATGGAGGCGATGGTACTACTACTAGAGTATAGTCACACAACTCAGACCACCAGTATATTCAAGCCACAGAGGTCAACTCTGTGACATAATTTTTCGTGTTTTGATGATGCATTGAAAATGTTAACGTATGCCTCATCCAAACAAGGTTCATGTTGGTAAAAATTTGCAAAGTTTATATATCATTAATCTTGTGTTACGAGATCATTTGAGGAATAATTTTTCTATAAAATAAATAGCTACAGCTCGTTTGGTTGGGCTATTTCGCGATATACACAAAGCCATTGAGTACTCTAAAGTTTCTTGTTAAAATTCAATCGATTTAAAAAAAAAAACAGAACGAACTCGTTTAAATACCCAAATACGTCATGTGGGTACCATAAAACATAAAACCATATAACACAACATAGAATTTATTGCCAACCATCCATTTGGAACATAACCTTTTATCAATAAATTTTCAATTATTCATAATTTATTTTTACTTTTTCCCGCCACAACGCGCACACCACCGCCAAAAACATAAAAACGTGGAACAAAGCATTTTGATAATATCTCTACACACATAGACAATAAATTGTGCAATAAAATCGAATTTTCTTTTATGGCCGACCTTTTGGATCTATATATACGATCCAAGAGTATGACTTACGCACCATACACGTAACTCGCATCGTCTAGCCATCCATAACCAAATCGGTTGAACTGTTGAAATAGAATCATCACGTCACACCTAGCTATGTATATATACACAGATACCCACCCTCGCTCACCTCAACACACCAAACCGCGCTGATAAAGCTGTGTATATACCATCCACAGTGATTTATCTTCATTAAATTAAACTTTTATCGCGCTTTTAGTAAAAAATTAAGATAAAAACTTTTTGCAACTTAATCGGAAGTGCCGAGGAAAATGTACCATATCGCACACAAAAGCAACCATCCCCAATTCCGAGGAAAAATTCTATATATTATATAACAACAACAAAAACGGCGATGATAGATATTTGCGATGACACGGCACAAAATTATAAATCGTTATATAGTTACAGAATTAGAAGAGAATCAAGACATTCGATTTATCATCAATTTTGGGTCAATACAATTCACTGAACTTTGGGCTAATTATCGGGGCCGATTTATTATTATTATTTTTTGTTTGTTTATCTGATATTGATTCGAAGATAATTTTGGGTGGCCCATTGTGACATTTTATATCGAATGTACGCGGACATTCTATATACACGCGTATACATAGGGACTTGGTTTTAATTAAAAAATAATAATTATTGATTTAGGACCGAGAATTATAATTATTATTTGGCCTGCTGTGCTTGTGTGTGTGCGCCTATATCGGTTGTTTGGTCACAGGGATAATGTTTGTACACGGAGTAGCAAAATGGAAAGTAAACGTACTGAAATGTGTCGTTGATTGGTATATCGCACGCGCGTCTAATTAGAGTATCCAAATACATTAAAATTACAGTGTTGGTTGAAACTGCTTATAATAATGAATGTAATTAACCACCTTTCTTGACTGGTGATGACATTCGCAAACAACATTCCATGGAAGCGGGTAAAAAATATCTGTCGAAATACGACCAGAATATATAAACAGTAGCCAAGGCGTCTATGGCATTTTTACGAGGCTGACAATGATGGCAAGCCGCTAAGGCTTCCGAGCTTAAAATATCCGATCGCATCTTTTACCAGATGGTCGCATCGGTTGCCAATATTTCTAAAACATCAATTTCAGCATTTAAATGAACTCGACCTTAGTCGTCCCCGATGGTATTACGCGTCCGTAAATTCCGTATTGTGGTTCCAAAATGGATCCTGTCAACAAATCGGTGGAAATTGTTTTCAGGAACCTGAAGACAATGGACGTAAATAAGGCAACCGGACCTGACAAAATTCTTGTTCGAATAAGCAAGGTTAATACCTGAACCTCTGGAAGAGTGCCATGATGCAACCGGTTCTGAAACGTGGTAGTGATCACCCCTCAAACTACCGGCCAGTATCAATTGTGTCAGCCGTGGCAAAAGTATTTAAGAAATGAATTAACCAAAAACTGGTGAATTATCTTGATATTAATAAAATAATTTCAGATAAACAATATGGCTTCCATATTATTGGAATCGCTTGGGATATATCCAAGGCTTTTGACAAGATTAGGCATGAGAAACTCATTTGTTAACTTGTGGCATATGGCTTGGAGTCAATGACCATCAAATGGATAAAAAGACCAAAAGATTAACGTTGTGCTATATGGGAGATCATGAAAGACACACTCCCCAAATGCCGAAGTCCCTTAGTGATAAGTTTTGTTACCAACTTTGTTTTGTTATACATTAATAACTTGTTGGATAGCACTGTGAATCCTATGCACAGATTTGCTGATCATGAAACATTCGTTGCATGCAACAATTCGTTTGCTTGGTGTTCAGATTAGCAAGAATTTAATTTGGAATGAACACATTGTCGCATTGGTCAAATCAGCTTCACGTAAACTCGGGTTCCTGAAATATATGCAGACGGTTTTTTGAATCGAATCAGTTTCTTCAGATATATAAAACCTTTTATAGACCTGTATAGAATATTGCTGTCAAGTTTAGGGCGGAGCATACGGCATCGCTCTCCAGTTGCTGGGTAGAGTTCAGCGACGTGCCATCCGAATATAACGAAACTCCAGACTAACGAAAGATCGAGTCAGTCTACAACACCGCAGAGATGTTGGAGAACTGTGCGTGTTCTATAGAAATATTCAAATCAAAAAAAAAAGATACATACCTGTTGTCCGGTTGGCCGGGGATACTTCGGTTCATGTATTCCGTCCTATCCGTAGGCACTAACCTGTCAAAGATGAACGAAACATGACAAGCCACATACATGTAACATTGAACATAGAGGATGGAACGAATATAGATAACAATAGTGCTACAATATAGATGGCATAATAAGAGCGGAGAAGATAACATATTGCTCGATGAACAGTGAGAGGCCGAAAGATATAAAAGGTGATGTGTGTTAGCGAAAAGAGAATTTTTGCTTGATTGTTGCGAGGCGATACGACGGAAACGAGGGATATAAAAAGCAATTGAGGAAGCGTCAAATACAGAGAAAAGTGAAAACAAGTGGTGAATCACGTTGCAGGATGGTCTTGAAAGAGGAATACCACGCGAGGAATACCAAGAGCCACGTAGATCAAGGCGTGGTCAACAAGCAGAACGCGAGCAACCGCGATACTTGTGCGGCATCCAGGTACAAGGAACAAACGTGGTAAAAGGAGATTGGAAACTGTACGAGTGGATAACAGGTTAGAGTTATTTTCATTCTTTTTTTCCTAGTTTCTAAGAAACAATCCCATATAAGCACAGGAGCTTTTCTTCAAGGCAACTTATTTAAGATTTCCTGCATACAAATGTTCATATGGTTTCACCGGATTTACTTTAACTACTCGATCAACTGAATTCTTGAAGTGCTTTGTGATATACTGAGCGATTAGTACAAACACGGTACAAGCACGGCTTGCTCTCAAATTAAGTCGGTCATCCATTTCCCTTATAATCGTTTTTTGTGTCATTATAGTCCTACCTTTGTGATTTAAGACCTATCTAAAGTATCAGTTGGAGTTGATACTGGGTGATACTGGAACTGGATCTATAAATTTAAGGAAGAAGTGAGACTACTATGACACCAATATTACACTGAAAGAAAAGATTTGCGTTATTTAACAAAAAGCATAGTAAATACTAATAAAAATTTAGTAGTTTTTCAGCCAACTAAGCGCTTCTCAAATAACGTTAAGTTGATTGATTAAATATAACTAAGGCTTGGTAATTTGGTTTTTTTTATAAATTTTGTTTGAATTGCGATATTTAATTTAACATAGTAGTTTTTACTATGCGATTTGCTAAATTCTAGGATAACGGTAAATCTCTTTTACAAATAGCAAGATACATATTAAGAATCAATTAATAAGTATTGCAGTTCATTAAGTAGATTTTACAAATCAATAATTAACTCAAAATTGTTTTTAATAAAAATGATTTGTAATATTTCCACAGCTTTGGTAAATTTTACAATTGTCGTTTATCGCATTTACCAATAATTTACTAAAGGTCATTAATAGTAGCAATGCAAAAGTAGAACAAATGAAGTGTAAGCTTTACTAAGCAAAGTAATATTTACCAGGCATTATGTAATATTACTCAGCTTTAAATCGTTTCAGCAAAGCATTTGTAGTATTTGCAGTGATATATATATATATATATATATATATATATATATATATATATATATATATATATATATATATATATATAAATATATATATATATATATATATATATATATATATATATATATATATATATGTATATATATATATATATATATATATATATATATATATATATAAATATATATATATATATATATATATATATATATATACATATATATGTAAATATATATATATATATATATATATATATATATATATATATATATATATATATATATATATATATATATATTATAAATATATATGTATATATATATATATATATATATATATATATATATTATAAATATATATGTATATATATATATATATATATATATATATATATATATATATATATATATATATATATATATATATATATATATATATATATATATATATATATATATATATGTATATATAATTGAAATGCTTTCGCCATATAATATATTCCAACGAGGAAATTCTTCAAATAAATCATATATTAAAATTCTGCAAAATTAAATTTTATTAAGATAACTAAAACTTAGCTACACAGAATTTAATGGACAGATTTCAAATCATCGAAATAAACGTATAAAACTATATAAGATTGTTTCTAATAAAATGATTGATTCAGATGAACATATTTAAATTCCTGTAGTTTCATTTCCTACCCAGACTGGCCATCTTTGTTTGAGCATCGTAAAATATGAAGCATGGTAACATGGAACGGATCTGAAAAAAAAATTTCAAATATAATAAATTCATCCACCTGTCTTACTTTTGGGCATATAACATTAATAAAAGAATATTTACCTGAATTTGTGATAGAATTTTTGACAGTAATATTTCAACAATTTTATACAGCAAGCGGTGTAGATATAAAAGTATGAACAGATCTGGTCACCTTGTTTTCACAGTGTCTTTTCACCTGTAGGTCAATTATTTATATATTAAAAACAATAAGTTGTAGTTGCCAAAAAGATTACATGTTTTACCTGTTCATAAAATTGCATGTATCATTCTTTCTGTTGGACGTGGTTTTTATTTGCTGAGACTAGCTTCTCAGGGACTTAATATGCTTTGTTTGACTCAGTATTGTTACCTATAGATTCAGTATTGTTACCTATAGAAATTTTTTTCGAAAAATATATTTAAAAATAACGCAAATTAAAGATAACAATATAATTATATATACATTTTATTAATAAATGTGATCAGATTACCTTTGCAATACACAAAACCGTTTTACTATTGCTTAGTAAAATAATATTAAAATACTAATATTAAAATTGGTTTACTTTGTTGCTCGAATGGCCGCCACGGCATGTTCTATAAATTAAAAATTATTATGTGATAATAAGGCAAATGAAAAACTCAAATATGAGTAGTTTTCGTAAAAGTCGTTTAGCGATACAATTTTTTGTGTTATTATAGGCAATTGTTCACTTTTACGCAGTTCCAGAATCGACCAAAACACTACAAAAAAATGTGTACGCAATTATATAAAAACAGCGTCACTCGATTTTTTTGCCTTATTATTACAGATTTATTTATTAAATGCATGCACATCACTCATTAAAAATAACACTATTTAAATTGATAGAGAACACTAACTTACCTGGAATAGTTATTAAACTTCAACTTTTTAATTAATCACTTCTAATGTTAATTCTACATCTCGATGCATCGACAATAAATTTACGAGTATAATGAGACTATGAGACATGAATTTCGAATTTGTTTGGTTTGGAAAAATATTTTTTATAAGGAGGGAGAAAAACTACAAATGCTTAGTAATTAACACAAAGCTTTTTGTATTTTACCAATCCTTTGAATATATTTAGTAAGCAAATAGTAAACTTTACATTATTGTGGAGTAAACCAATAAGTAATGCTTTAAGCGCTATGGTACGATATTTATTATTCAACATGCCATTTGGTGATTGGTTTAGATAATATTGTATTTGCGCAGAGTATGTGACGAATTGAGAGTAAGAGTAAAATTTTTCTTGACGAAAATTGGTTGTTGTGATTTGTATATAAAATGCAGAAATCAGGAAACGCGTACGGCAATTATTAAAAACAATAATGAAATGGTTGCAATAAGTATATATAGAGATCGCTATAACCTTTTTCAAGTACCAAATAAATACATTGGCATTTTATAATAGCTTTACTTTTTCTTGTAACAATCTATGGCTTAGAGGCCGTAAACGGCCCTTATCACGTCTCAACTGAGACCTTATGAACCGTTTTAACGTATTGGTGTAGATTTTAGGTGGTCAACCCAACGAATGTTTTTACCCAAATGCATTTCTATGTCATCTAGTGCATGTTAGTTTTTTGGTCAACGGAGAGAATTGAATTTGAGAAAGCGTCGTGATGAGAAACTCTCTTAATCATTAAGGTACAACCGGCGACTTTTTCTAGTATGGCTGTTATTTAAATTGTTTAGATGTACACGGATAATGCCTTGGATAATTCCATACAATTTTCTAAAAACATAAAACTTTTTCTTAAGGTATAAAAATGATTAGTTAAATGATTTGGCCTTCAACCTTCTATAAGGTAGTGTTATAAATAATCAGCTGTTGTGAAATTTTATTTGCGAATAACACAAATCATTTTTAAAATTTGCACATGCAGTTTAAAACTTTTCTGTGAGATAATTACAATTGATTATTAAAATCTAAGATAAATACTTTTCGAACAAACCATTGTAATTTTTACCACCTGATTACTAATAATTACAACACAGAGTAAAATTTGATAGAATATAAACTACATAAAATATTGTATATTCTCTCAAAGTTTACATTATTTTGTTATTATTACTAATCGCATTGTAAATATTACAATATAGATTTGTTTTAATTTAACTAATCTTAGTTTTTAATAATCAGAAATCAATTGTAATTATCACACAGCAAATTTTTAAACTGCACATACAAACTTTAAAAATGATTTGTAATATTCGCAAATAAAATTTTACTAAACAAAGTTAGTAGATATTACAAATCAATTTTTTTCAGTGTAGATTGTAGCAACCAACATCAACCTACTCTTCACTATTTAATTATAGAAATACAAATTTTGATCCAACTCCGAAATTTGATCCTTAATAGGATCACGAGAAATAGAGAATTTTCTGATATATCTTCTGTACCATGTGTGGAGGAAATTTGAATGCAGGAAAAATCCTTTATTTTCATATTCAGGGAATACTGCACCAGCACTACCGCATAAGGAAAAAATGAATTTAGGTAGGAGGGGTGTTAAATAATGTATACGGAACTGACCTTCCAAAATCTTTTTCTTGATAAGTCACGTGCGAAGTGCAGGTATATTTTACGACCTCTAGCCCAGACATATAGTATTCCAACTGGGCTCTACCATGGATTTCTTTTCATTTTTAAGATCTCCATATAAACCCTAGGCGCCTATTGCAGCTTTGTTTATCTGATCGGCACTCGAGATATTTTTAGCTATTGTTGAGCCAAGCACATCGGTACACTCGGACGTGATTTGAGTCATCAATCCGAAATGAAGCTGAATACTTAATTGTGCTACCTGTGAAACACGGAATTGGAATTTAGTAGGATTAGATTCAGTATTGCTAGCTAGGCCTCAATTGAGAATAGCCCACATAGCAGATCTGCCCAGAAAAACATCGTTTTGCGCTGACGAGCGATTAAACTGATGTGAGGAAGAAATGTTGATATCATTAGCATACTACTGCATTAGACAACGAGTTAATGATTGAAGATTATTAATAAAAATAAAAGGATTGATCCTTGACGAAAGAAAGGATCGTTGAAGAACGCCAGTATTTGAAAAGTTAGGAAGATGCATCGCACAATCCACCACCATGTCAGACAACTGCAAACCATTATGGTAAACTGACAATTAAAAGATTATTAGAGTAGTTTGGGTAGACCTGACAGTTGCAAATTGCAATGGACTAATTATATTGAGTTTGACTTGCTGCCCGTTTTGGTATATAGAATTATTAGCGATATTCCAACTAGAAGAAAAAAAACGATCAGCGGTCGTTGGAACCTTACTGACAATGGTTAAGGTAAGGATCTACAACAATTTCTCTGGGCTGATGAATAAATGTTAACCACATTTGTCAGAGGTAGAATGGTCGAAACATCGCGGTTGCTCACTTTCTGATGACTATCCTGAACAAAGTCAACTGGCCAGGTAGTGGGTCTTTAAGATGTACTCAAACGGCCGCTTCTGTGTAATCGGTTGCAACTTCATGATCGTGATTTTATCGGAAATGCAATTTGGGTCAATGAACTATTCTGTTCCTGTAAGAATGACAGTATAGATTCTAAAAAACAAGCGTCAATATACTAATAGTGAAATAAGTACCTCAATCTTCGTATAGAAAGAACTCGCACATTCGTAGAAGTCAGCGTTCTTGTAGTCTCAAGTTTTAGGTTTTTACTTGCTGTTAGATCGATCACAAGGGGTAAGAAGCTCCGCTTTAATGAATCGGTCCGAATTTGTTATAGTAGATTCGATTCAATCCAATAAGTGATTCGTATCATTAGCTACATATCTGGTGATTTTTGAAGAACTATAGCTAAATGGAATCTCACATTGGGGTTCAATCTGGTGATTTTTCAAGACCCGAATTTCAAACATACTCGTACAAGTGGAAATATCGTTCGAGTTTCGGTCTAAATGGATATAAAATCGATATACCTGGATATAAATGTGTGATAAATTAAGGAGTACTTCCTGATGCCGATTTAAAATGTAAGCTTGGTCAGAAATAAAGTTGGTTCGCAATCCACAAACCATCTGTCTATCTGTTTTTTTTCGCAATTTGTTCTGGGACTCAAGGCACGCCAAGCTCTTTCCCTTATTCACGTACACATTGCATGGGTCCAACATGGGTCACAGATGTGTCCATTCACAACACGCAACTCGTAAAGTACAATTACGGTCTCTGTGTCCACAGAATCCAAAACCAAGCTATACATAATGTGATGATATAGACAAAAGGACTGAGAATCAGTTAACTGAGGCAAGGACGTTCTAAAGTCATAAACTCATGTACAGATTTCTTGAGTAAAATAATTTTTTTTTACATCGTTCTAAGACAACACAACATATATGTGCGATCTCAAAAGTAAAAATAAATTAATTAATCCTGACGCCTCAAGCAATGAAATCAATAGTACATAAAACAGGATCCTAAACAAATCGTATAAAATTTCCCAACTTTTTGTTGTATCATCATCATCATCATCGTCTTAATGCGAGGCACTAAATATAAATCCTGCTGTACGCTCGCCAATAAACGTCTTTAATTTTCGATTGTAAACATTCGATTTGGTATTATGTTGATGCGGATATTAAAGGGCCAACTTAACCGACACCCGCAAAGTTCGATTTTATGACTATATTTCATATAATATATACTGACCGTATATACACCAGCAGCTTACATATATATATAGATGCTGTTTCGATTGGAACCGACTTTATTGCCCAAATATTATATAAGTACGAGTATGTATATGTGGATTTGTAATAAATCTTTTATTTGCTATCATTTTGGGTTAAGTTCAAATTTACGCATCGTTCAACGTAATCTCTCACTCGATTTTGTGCCTTATAATGGTGCTGGCGTTGAATAATCGTCATTTGGGGTAATAAATTATGCGGCCGATGTATATATGTGAAAGTCGATGTCCTTCTAAGACAACACACTCCCGGTTATATATGTACAAACAAAATTGTTATGAGATGATATAAATCAAGCAAATCGTGTAATATAAATATAAACAGATTTAAGACAGATAACATCTGTTGATGGTAGCTGATATACGCAATCTATATATATTTTTTTGGTTGCCAGATAGTAATATAACTGTGATGTAAATTATATGCCAGCCAATTTAGATGTCGGATATAAAATTCCATATAAATAGTTGTTTGGGACGCGAATAGACATAGGTTGCCCAGCAAGTTGAACTCATTCGAAATTAATCGTTATTTTGGATACAATTTGCCTCATTTTCCAGCCAATTAAGATGTCGGATATAAAATTCCAAATAAATAGTTGTTTGGGACGCGAATAGACATAGGTTGCCCAGCAAGTTGAACTTAATCGAAATTAATCGTTATTTTGGATACAATTTGCCTTATTTTCCAGCCAATTTAGATGTCAGATATAAAATTCCAAATAAATAGTTGTTTGGGACGCGAATAGACATAGGTTGCCCAGCAAGTTGAACTCATTCGAAATTAATCGTTATTTTGGATACAATTTGCCTTATTTTCCAGCCAATTTAGATGTCGGATATAAAATTCCAAATAAATAGTTGTTTGGGACGTGAATAGACATAGGTTGCCCAGTAAGTCCAACTTATTCGAAATTAATCGTAATTTTGGATACAATTTGCTTCATATTCCAGCCAATTTAGATGTCGGATATAAAATTCCAAATAAATAGTTGTTTGGGACGCGAATAGTCATAGGTTGCCCAGCAAATTGAATTTAATCGAAATTAATCGTTATTTTGGATACAATTTGCCTTATTTTCCAGCCAATTTAGATGTCAGATATAAAATTCCAAATAAATAGTTGTTTGGGACGCGAATAGACATAGGTTGCCCAGCAAGTTGAACTCATACGAAATTAATCGTTATTTTGGTTACAGTTTGCCTAATTTTTCATAGGCAAAAGTGGATAACGAAGAGTTAGACTGCATACCGTCTTGACTATATACCAAATAAAAAACTTCGTTTTTAGGGGTGTCCCAAAATTCGTACAACATGAGAGATGGCAGTTCCATATTACCAAGAACAAGAGGTGCCTGATTTTTATTTAAAATAATGTATGTTGTATAATATTTTAATACTGTTTGATATTTTTGAGGAGGGGTTTAAAAATATGATGTTTATGTCGCAATATGGCGTTCAGCCGCCCACTCTTAGCCGCAAACGGTGATGAAAAGTTTTTTTTAAATTTTTATATATTTAATAGTACAATCTTATCACATGATCATTTATTACTATAATGATCATAACGCGCTTATTTGAAACAAATAAGTGAAGCGAGTGTGGGTTTGCAAGAAATCAATATTCTGGTCCCAAAAATGAAACTCTATTTGTTAGATGACTAGCTCTTGCGGTTTAATTCTTTTAAGACGTCTTAGTTCATGTGTTATGTCGAGGAGTTGTATTGCTTCGTTGTTAGTATGTTGCAGTAATATTCTTTCATGTTGGATCGCAAATTCCTGGACCACTTCATCAATTTATTCAACATTAAGGTCGTTTTGTAATTCCTTGTTGGTTACGTAGCGGTAAGCATTTGTTATTGCCCGTAGAAATTTGTTTTGGCTGCGTTGAATAATTAAACGATTTGATTGTTTAGTGCATCCCCAGAGTTGGATGTCATACGTCCAAATTAGTTTAATTATCGATTCGTAGATGAGCCGTTTACAGTCCAGGCTTAGCTTAGCATGTCTTCCTATCAGCCAGTACATTTCGCGTTGTTTTATTTTAATTTGCTCTGCTTTTTTTAACGTGGTATTTCCAGTTCAATCTTGAATCAAGATGCAATCCGAGATATTTAGCAGATTCAGCTTGGGGTATGGGTATCCCGTTACTGATTTTAGCTCGTTACGATTTATTTTCCAATCCCTAGTCCATTGACTGATTTAATCGAGTGCTTGCTGTAAGTATTCAACTACTTGATTCAGTGATTCACTTGATGTCAAAACTGCTGTATCATCGGAAGCGTAAATTAGATAAAAGATGGGCCCTAATACGCTTCCCTGGGGCGCCCCTGCTATGGCTGGGTAAAAGTTGAATACATCTAGAAATACGGCAGGACAATATTTCTTCTCTTCAAATGCTTGTTCAATCTTTGCAGTCACGCGATGAACTTGATCAATTGTCGAGTGTTTATTTCTGAATCCAAACTGGAAGTAAGGTATAATGATCATTGGTTTAAGTCGTTTCTTTCAAATAGTTGGTAACAAAGAGATCGGCCTATGTATGATGCAATTTGCTCTGCTGGTTTGTCTGTTTTTTGTTGAAACACTCAGGTTCATATGTAAAGTTCATCAATTCCAGGTGACTTTTTGGGATTCAAATTCATATCCTTTTCTTGTGCAATTTCTAGTGGGGTGACACTTCTGATATCTAATGGAGATCTATAGACTGGTTTAGAATCAATCGTAGATTGTGTGTCGTGTGGTTGAAATACTGATTCCAGATGTTGAGCAAATAGTTCTGCCTTTTCTGCATTACGTTGTACCCACTCTCCGTTTTGTTCCTTATAGATGGCACTTGGTTTATTGTTCTCTTGTATCTTTTAATTGTTTTCCAAAGCAAATAATTGTTGTCAACTTCAGTACCTAGTCCGTCCTTTATCTGAATAAAATCTCTTTTGCCAATAATGTTTCTGGTTCGATGCCATATGCGTCTTTGCCTACGCCTTTTTTTATCAGTTCTCGAATCACCAAGGGGTAGTTAACTCCCTTTATGTCTTTCTCGCTTAATACGGGTGTAGCCTCTTTAGCTGCTTCACGCATAGTGTTAATAAAATATTCAGCTTGTAATTCAAGTTCTTGTGTAGTTTTCAGACTAACTGTTAACTCAATTAGGTGGTCCAGTTTCTCTCTAAATAATTCTCAATCAGTAAATTTATGAGTATAAGATTGAGTTTCATTTTCTTTTGTATGACTAATGTACTCAGAGTCATTAAGACCGGTATGTGATCGGAAGTAAGATCGTCAATACCTTCGACTTCAATGTAATTGGAGGTTGCTCCTTTCGAAATATAAAAGTCAATTCAAATCAGGAACCTTGTTGAAGTCTGTAGGCCACTTAGGAGTTCTTTTCCTTTTCCTGGTGTTATCAGTCGAGATCCCCATGCAGTATGTTTCACGTTGTAGTCACCTCCTATAATAAACCTTCGTCCAAGTTTATTGAAAATGTTGACATATTGATTTTGTATGATATTATGTCTTGGTGGGCAGTAAATCGCCCCTAAACTTAGTTCCGCACCATCATGATTGATTTTATTTGATTAAGATAGCTGTCCCCCCTCGAGCACGGCCACTGGGATGCAATATCCAATAGGCTCTATATCCCTTATTTTTGATAAAATTGTTCTCTGTAAATTGTGTCTCTGATATAAGAGCTACATCTTTGTTGTTGGTTATTAGGACAACATCTAGTTCTTGGGCTCTTGCATTAAGCCCATTAGCATTCCAGGTAATTATACGTAGGAACGTTGCAGTCATTTAATTCTTTTGTTTTAGCAGTTTGTTTGGTGGCTTGGAATTATCTCCCAATTTATCCATCCTATTAGTAAGCTGGCTAAAATTATGTCTCACATCTACCTGAAATTCGATGAGCATTTTCATTATATTACTATAATGGTTGGCTCGTTCACCACAGGTTTCTGCCTGATTTCTTAAATTAGATTGTTGTTTGAGGTTTTGGTCTCCTGGGCGACCCCCTCTTTAATAGTATCATATTGTTAGTTTGGCTTTTGCTGCATTTTCATTTTTCTGATATATACCTGGCATCCTTTGTAGCTAGCCGGATGACCTTTTCTCCACAATGCACAAGTTTGTATAGCATTTCGTGGCTTTTGACATTGGATTGTTTGATGGTTCTCTGAACACATAACATATTTATTGTTTTCCCCCTGCAACAGGTCTACATAAAACAATGAGAAATGTCTAATAATTTTCTCATTATTTAACTGTTGACTTTTTATGAATGTTGGTTACTTTATGGCCATGGTCCTCGATCGCCGCTTTGATCTCTTTCTGTCACTGATAATAATTTAGCTCTGAGTATATTAAAATCTCTTACATTACTTAAATTGATTGGTGGTGGTACGGGTTCCTTTGGGATTTCTTGTTGTGGTTGCTTTGGGTTTTCAATTACTTGCGGTATAGACATAGATGATTTTGGTTGCCTAGTGCTTCGCTTTAAGTTCATTATTCTGTTGCTCAAGCATGGCTAATTTCAATGTCATTTCATTGTCGTCTTGACGCTGACGGCGTCTTTGGACTAATATTGGAGAGTTTTTTAGTTCTAATAGTGATAAGAGGCTTATACTTATATATACTGTAGTAGTTAAGCTTTCGACTACTACATCAGGAGTTGGCTCATTGTGAAGTTCACACATCAGTGTTCTGCTGTCTGGCGGTGGAGTTGATGGCACTGCTTTGTGCCTACTCCCCCAAAGAAAGATAATCGTTTAGTTAATAGACTAAGATGGTATATGTGCTACACAACATCGAGTGTACGATTGATGAATGGTTCCTAAACCTGGTAAAATCAATTCAATATATGTACTTCCGATATATATTAGGAAACAGACGTCTAAGTCATCGATTCCGCCCATCCCTGGACATAACTCACCAATATTATATTTCTGCGCATAGGAGCGGGTTCAAAATGAAGACACAACGTCAACATCTGTAATATGAGTCTTTAAAGAGATCATTTACATATTGGCAGAGAAATCAGACTCCTGAAAGCAAAAGACAAGTAAAAGATCGTCGGTTTGATCACAAAACTACTCTGGGTTGCTATCACGACTGGTTTCTATTAAGACCTGGTGCTACCAAATCTCTTTTTAAATGCCGCGTTTTTGAAATATTGCATAGAACCAAACGGATTAAAGTACAAACATTGATCATGGTATTCGCTGTACGTGTGGTTACTATACCGTGTGGTTACTATATTGAAAGGATCAGTCTGCAAAATCAGAAAGCAGTTCGTTTTCCTTAAGACCAACAAAAACTGATTATCCTGGTTTAGGTAATGGCATTCGATCAAGTTCTTAAAGTGTTGTGCAGTCCATTAATCATTCCCATTTTTCGTCGACAAATTTGTTCGACAGACATCGTGCCTACGTACAGGGACCAAATTGCAAAAATTATGGGTGGCTTATATCAGTCGGTGCGCATAAAGCTGCTCAATAATCGGTTGGAATGTCAATAAAGACAAGGCTACCTGTCCCCTAATGAAAACTCCAACTAGATTTGTGAGAGAAACTAAAGGCTTTGACTCCTTTGCAAGATAAGAATGGAGTTAAGACTTAAATTTTCAAGGATTTCAATTCTGACCGCCCAAGTTGCCATACCTTCGTACACTTGATATAATTTTATCATTCTTCAAAAGTTTCAATAAATATTAGAGCAAATCATTAAAAGGATCTTCAGAATCAATTTCTTACACAATATATAAGGACATTTCACTTTACCCCATCAATTTAGCAGTAACAAGTTTTATTTTATCCCAGCGACATTTTAACAGAAGTATGTGTATAGAAATAGGGACACATACGCTCAGATTACCGAGCTAAGGGAATACAATAAAAAAATCCTTTTTGACAAATTATTTAAGGATACGGATGAATAAATAAAACAGAAATTATGTATCTACTCGTATATAAAGATAATGCTGAGATGAAAGATAAAATATGAACGTCTCGTATCTTATCTCCAATCAAATTACTGTATTGGATTGCAAACAAAACTTCGGGATAAAAACAAAAGGACATTTGGACAACAAATTATTAAATCTTTTTGTTTATTGTTATTTGTGTGTACAGATAAGATGTTTGGAGCCGACAATACCTATACATATATAAGGAAGTGTGTGTTTATTCTTGTTTTGCAAATCAGTCATATATAGGCATGAAATTTGACCACAGTGTCCATTGTGTGTAATTATGTCAGGACGTGAGACACGTTGGATTGGCTTTTGAGGCGATTTTGAGCTGGTAACAATTCTGGTTTACTGAGTGCCAGTACTCCATGGTTCTATTGACGAAAAGAGAGATCATTATTTCACAATAGCGTAAAAACTGGGCCAGGGCCATCAGCAGTCTCCTTTTAACTGACTATATAAAAGACATTGACTGCACAGACACTGACTCCCGGAGTTTAAACGGTTTCAGTAAGTTAATTGCCCATTAATTTCGAGCTTCCAATTTTTTCAGAATGACCCCATAGTATCCTACGATGAGAGTTTAGGTTCACTTTATTAACTCATTAAGAAGGCTTATACCGCCCATGTGGTGCAGTGGTTAGAACACAGCGACATGGAGTGGGAGGTAACGGGGTCGTTTCCCGATAGGGGCTGGATGCAAAAAAGGATTTTCACCATCGATCGTCTGGGATGGTTAGAATGAACTAATCTGGTTGCTGAAGGCAGTCCATCGGTACAATCATAGAAGATTTTGTTTGTATCGAAGTCATAGACTGTCTTAATTCGAGGTCATATCATTCAGAAAGCTATTCGTATAATTATCTCACTCTGTGGTAGGGTTGTGTAAGTGGTCACAGAGAAGGAACGGAACAGATAAAGTAGTTTTACGTTATAACGTCTATAAGCGACGAAATCAAGGTTTTAGCGGGTGACAATGATCGCTCGAACAAATCGAAGAGAAGATCCTTTTTCTTGGATCTTCTGCCTCCTTAAGTCGCCTGATCTGCTGAAGGCGTCGATGTGAATAAAATGGAAGAATTAACTGGTACAATATTATGAACATATTCTGGGTAACTGTTTTGCCATAAATTTAGGTGAATCTTGAAATCATCAGATTCATTATGGAAAACATTTTGGTTCGCATGTGGTTTGCAGATGGCTTTGTCGTAATCGAAAAATGTTAAACCTGGAACTGAAAAATTAAGTGCGAATTATATTTGGCAACTTTTGGAGCGTGTAGCTTTATGTAATTTCGAATGTGCGTTGATACTTCGAGTTGTTTGTTTGTAAATTGGTAACTAGGCAGGTTTTGATCTGATGATGATGACTGCGTGATCGAAAAGATCAAATCCATATAGGATATGCTACCGGAGTTGATGTTTGGAATGTGCACTTCGTATATATACTTTCGGTCGTGATGCGACAGTACTAGTGAATCACAAGAAATCCCCCGAAAGTAAATCTCCCTCCGTTTGAGTTTCATTATGATGATCTATGCCGTAATGCGTTGGGGTGCCTGCTTTCGTCCACTTAGTGATTGAGCTTGTTGCGATATGAAACGAACCTGAGTGCATGCTGTATTTGTGGGTGCCCGCATTCGCCCACCTTATTGAGTTTGGCTTTGATGCACCATGAGACGAACTTCTTGGATATACCTGTGCCTTGAAAGCGCGAAACGAACTACCACGTATTGAGAGAGAAGGCAGAAATGTAAGGTTAGGCAGGAGGGTATCGGGAGGTTGTGTTAGAAGATATTGACGTGTTGTTCCCTAAACAGGGCACCATAATGAAGCGTTTAGCTTTATGTAATTTTGACTGTGCGTTGTACTTCGAGTTTATTTGAGTTCCTATGGACGCCACACTTTCAACGTTTCGTCCTTTGATTTTAAACGAGAGATCGCCAATTTTTTTAGTGGCCTTCATCTTAACAATTTTCAATATGTTTAAGTTATACATTTGAAGAAGTTTTGTCTTCCGGTTGAGTACTTTCCAACGAGGACCAAGGAAGAGCCCATCATGTAACTTTTCAAGTGAATATATCTTCAGTGTACTAGGAGAATCTTGTTCATAGTCTCTTCCTGTTCCTATAGTCTTAAAAATTTAGATTCAAGACACTCGTACCGTACATGCTAAACAGACAATGCCTAGTTACTATTTATTTATGAAACCCAGTTTCTCACGTCTATTCTGCGTAATGATATTTATATTCTTCAGTGTCAAGTCTAGTTTAAAGGCTCATTCATTCAGGCCTCTGTTGTTCCCAATCCCACCTTTGTCGTCTGATTGTTCACATAAATCCATCTACATATCGGGTGTAGATATCACATTACGCTTAACCAGTTTATAAATCTCTCTGAAAGTCGAAATTTTGCAGGATCATTTCAACGAGCGACATGTGACTGGTTGCAAGGGTGCTATAAAAATAATCCTCTGGTTGTTTAAGCAATTTGAACTATATCCTCAACTAATATTCCAGAATAATGTGTAGACACTTTCCAAGAAATGACCATCTTTTATCCGAACAGACTGACAGCTTTACAAAAACTTACTCAAATTACCAAATCATTCTCTGGAAGTTCTGGACGCAAACAGATACTCTACCTAGATTTAACCTTTGGCCGTTTAGCTTCGATTTAGCTTCTTCAGGTATATATCGTTCTCATTGAATTTGAAAAGAGTCGGTAGCGCATCGCTAGATCATTGAAACATCTGTAAAGCTGTATGAGGTTAAAGTAAGCTGCATCCATTAATAATATGTAATGGCCCAGGTACGAGGAGAGACAAAAATTCTACTTTAGACAAAACCGTAAGGCAGTAATCACTAGTTAAGTTTAATCTTGGTGAGTGAGTTGTTTTGACCAATGTGGTGGAATTGGTGTTAAAAGCGCGGGAAACCAATATTTTTTTTAACCCTCTCCCATACTCATGCATATGAGTGGTGGATGGAAAACCTTGACGACTTCTTACACCTGTAATGAATTTCTAGTCGACCTGCATCTTTCCCCAGTAATTGATACGCACTCTCGGTTATTTGCTTATTGGCCACCAAATGTCATCGAACAAACCACCTTTATCAGAATATCACCCTTGAAATTTTAATCGGTTATGGCCAGATTGACCAGCTCACCAGTTCTGCACACTAACCTTATCATAGATGACCATTAAATGATGAAAATATACTTTTACACTCATTTCGGGATTCGAATCCGATACCTTCTCATATACTATCATGACCCAGAAAAATTTCGCCAAAATTTTCATTTTCAATTTTAAACCCCAAATCGAAAAGTGTCGAAACGTCAACATTGACACAATATTGTTGTTCATTTCGTATATAGCACGGAAGTCATTTCATTCATATCGAAATGAGGAAATAGTCTTAGCATGAAAAAGCTGTTATGCACTTGTTCGATTTTATTATACATTGTATATATACAAAAGCTTCATGTTGCTTTTTAATATTTTAACTGTCAGTATTTTGTTTTAGAACATTTTCGAACTGACAGCAACATAATTTATGGCGATCAATTTTCAAGTTATTGCAAATTCATAAAATCGAATCGATACAAGGTTCGATTGGAATATGTACGCCTGCTACATTGAACTTTCAACTTGTGTACCTAGCCAAAGCTTTCGTACATCATATACTCGTATAAAAGCCGTATTACCTTGTTAATAAAATATTTATGTACATTTCATTAGCATATGACACTAATAAATTTCTATATCATCACCACATACGTATGGGAGACTACAACCTACATTATATATAATCGCCCCACCCTTCGGGACCCCTTTAGTTAATATATTGTCAAATTTTATAAATATATATTCAAATTAAAATGAATTATTGACTGATGTTTGATAAAAATTTATGTATAAATAAATTAAAACATATTTATGCCGCGCTCGTCGTCGAAATAAAAACATTTTAATCAATTTTTGGCTTTTGTTGGTTTTGTGCTTTAGTTTACACATAATAAACATAAATAATTTAGTTGACGTTTATCAATGTTTTATATGAAATGACAATGGTCGATTGTGTTGTAAATATAGTTATTAGAATTGTTGTTGACTTTATGTGATTTGTACTTATAATAGGAAATAAGTAACTAAATTGAAAATCGGTAAATAATAGAGCTTTTTGGAATGGTGAAAAGCTGATACGGACCATATGATTCCTGGCAAAAACAACGTGCAATGAGGACGACAAGCCGAAGTAGAATAAGTAATTTTGAAGGTCTCTGAGGTATCAACGTGTTTCGTCTGATACTCATTTGGCCGATTATCCAGTTCAATGTGACAACCTTTTTTATTTTCTTCCTTAGGTGCGAACGCACACTTTCCCTTACAAAAAATGTTTGTTCTTTGAATAAAGACCAATGTATGCAATACCACCAAGGTCGTCCTCAAATAGGAATCGTGATCCAAATTAGATTTGGATAACGATTCCTATTTGAGTATTTATTGTTTCAAAAAAGATTTTGGATTGGCTACAAAAGAGATGAGGCTGTCCCATTTCTTCTCAGATTCCACGGAAGTTGCATCCAAATGGGGCTATTTATAAGCCAATACCTTTCCATAATTCAATCCTACCGCCTAGTCAAGTCCAATCCTCTAACCGTCAAAGAACTATGTTTCTCGATGGTAGTTACACAGAATAATTCTTCGAAACCATGATGTCCCAGGACATTTCGGTAGTTATGTGTCAGTTAACCTCCGTCCAGTCAACCTCCTTATGTGCAAGTCAACCTCCTTTCATTTGTCGCTCAAACGAAAACATACGACAGCATAAATATAATTTGAGGTAGATGTTTCCAAAGAAAGCACATTGAAAATGAAAGGACCACCAAAAGTAATAATAGTGCAAATAATATTGTAGAAAAACCCAAAAATGACATAGGAAAACTGTTCTTAAACTCTACATCTGTCAAGAAGATAGTCGTGGAGTGAGACTGAATTGTTAAGTGAGAGCCGACGTGATGATCAGTATCTACAACTGCCAATTGGTGACTGTGCGTTAAATCCCTCTCTCTCTCCCTCTCTCTCTCTCTCTCTCTCTCTCTCTATATATATATATATATATATATATATATATATATATATATATATATATATAATTGACTTTTGCGTAACGAAGGGCATTTCACGCTCGAATATTAAACCAACCAATTGTTACGATCTATCATCTGACCACTCACCGGTTATGATAATTCTGGGTTCAACTGTGTTAAAGGTAGCAGCACCGAAACGTCTCACAAACTAAATGGGATCAAAGTTGTTCCTTAGATATTCTGCTTCGCACGCCAACTGATATTGATGAGGCTGCAGAGAAGTTGAAAAATATTTTGGAGAGATCAGCCGAAAAAGCTGGTTCAAGAAAAGTGAATAATTTGGAGGCAATGACAACAATCAAAATCTCCTTTATTGAAGGGGAAACTAATTCGGGCTATTAAGCCTCTACGATTCGCACTGAGAGAATAAAAAAACCAGGGTGTCCAGAATTATTTAAGTGAACTGTCGGCAACTGAGAGTACAGATTAATCCTTGTGGAAGGCAACCAAAAGATTAAAAAGGCCAATTAATTTAAATCCACCGATTAGACTACCAAGCGACAACTGAGCAAGAAGCGATTAAGAAAAAGCCATAGCTTTCGCTGATCATCTGAAGGAAGTATTCTCACCTCATAAAGAAATTAATCAATTTGTGCTACCTGAGCTAGAGGATGATTGTTCGTCATTTAAACCAATCAAGTTTAAGTGGAAAAGTGTAAAGAATACAACCAAAGATCACATAAGCCTGAAAAAAGCGACGGGACATGATCTTGTTACCGGAAAAATGATAAGAGAGTTGCCCGACAAATGCTTAAAACTAATAACATTTATCTACAATCCGATCATGTGAACTGGTTACCATCTCCAAAAATGGAAGATATTCCTTATCACAATGATACGTAAGCCCAGCAAAAATGAAACGCAAATACCGTCATATCGTTCAATAAGCATGCTTATAACAATCACGAAGCTTTTTGAAAAAAATATACTAACTAAACTTAAACCAGAACTAGATTAGCGGCAAGGTATACCAGACCATCAATTTGGATTCCGAAGCCAACATGGAACCATTGAGCAAGTATATATATTATATCTATATATATATATATATATATATATATATATATATATATATATATATATATATATATATATATATATATATTTATATATATATATATATATATATATATATATATATATATATATATATATATATATATATATATATATATATAAATATATATATATATATATATATATATATATATATATTTATATATATATATATATATATATATATATATATATATATATATATATATATATATATATATATATGATAGATGATCGCGTCACTCAAAAAAACACATTGCTTCTAGCCTGCCAGAACAGTGAGCTCTTGGTTTAGTATTTGTTATTAAGATCATATTGCAGCAACCCTTAAACCATCTCGAGTGCAAACTATCAAACTTTTGAAAATGGTTCTTCTTCCAACTAAACTCATGTCTGTGTTATTGGCATATAATTTACCGACTAGAATTGTGGAAATAGCATTGGTATAACTCTGACGGAAGAAGAGCCTTTATTTTCTTTTGACGTAAGTAAAATACTTAACCACCTAACAAGTGCGGCCTCCATGTCATGTATTGCAGCTGTGAAGATCATGGCAGTTAAAACGACGTTCTGTTTCATGGTCAAATTCATACAGTTAGTCGATTTATCAATCGAATCGTCGACTTCTTGGTCTGCTTAATGCATGTGAAAAATAAGTTCCAGACCCTTATTGAGGAACCTTTGGATAATAAATTGATAAGAAACCCTTGATTTCTGGATAGAATTTCGATAGCGGCCTCCATTTTTCTATAAAAAAACTCTATAGGTTTCACGATTGTTATGAGGATGATACATTTAGCTGACCAACTTCTTATTTTGCTGACCAACTTTTTATGGCTTTATAGTGAACTCTATTTTTTCTATTTCTTCACTCTATCCAAGAACATAGTCCATCAACGTTTATCAGTGCTCTAAAGTTTACCAAAAACCAAACTTCAGTTTTGCCTTACATTAAGATAACGTTTCATGACTGCCAATTTGTACTTCTTCGGGTAACAAATTCTAATATTTCAGGTCAGAGAGATAGTAGCCTCATTTCGTACATCAATACTTACGTTCCATGATATCAAAGTAATGTCATTAACTCCGTGACTTAAGCTATGATAAATGTTGGTTTAATGCCCACTTACGATACTTAATGTGGATAAATACTCGAGAAAATTTGTCTAACTATACAAACCCGGCAAAGCTCTACCGTTATTGAACAAATCAAACATTTTGGTTCCTCAGTACCTAAAACGACAGTTGGTACATAGCTTGAAGTATACATCTTTAAGCAAGATAATGATCGGATTGCTGTATGCATCTCGAATTGCTAAGGAATATTTTGGTCAAACTGAAACATTAAAATGGCGAGCCTCGTTACGTATTTTATATATGAGTCAAAATGTTGATGAACACCGTCAACATGATTTTATGTCATTACGTCCACATTCGGCAGTACTTAATAGGTATAAGTCAGTTTATATATATATATATATATATATATATATATATATATATATATATATTTATATATATATATATATATATATATATATATATATATATATATATATATATATATATATATATATATATATATATATATATATATATATATATATATATATATATTGTAATGTGCTTCAATGATGTGGTAATAGCCCGTGGTGCTGGTAAACTCGGGAGGGGTAACGCACGCGTAGTCATGGAAACCACCAACACGAAATACAAATCAAAATTCTGAGAAGGAAAAACGACACAGCGAATGAACAGAAGGACCCACAGAAAAAAATAGGAAGCTGATGTTGGGTGGGGAACGACACACCGTTAGTACGTTTGACATCCTCGATGTTTTTATTTTCTTTTGTTAGACATGGTGCTCCGTGATCACGAACAAGTGATAATTTGTACTGTATCACTCCGTTGTACCGGTTGTTCGAATATGCTTTGACTAACTCGATCCACTGCTCAATTTTTCTCACTGTACGTACTTTTTTCGTTCTGCCCTCTAGCGATTCCTTCTCCTTTTTTATTCGTTCTTTTGTTTGTGATGAAAAAAAACACTTTGTTCAATGTCGTTGTATCTCGCTTTAGTTGTAAGCTTCGTATTTTGTGATCAGCCCTCGCACGATAAATTATTATTCGTTCAGCATGGAAACAAACCAAAAACAATTTATTTTGCTATCTTATACTGAAGTGAAATATTTCCCAAATAACAAAAAATGAACATGTGTGAGTAAATATAAAATTGCGATCATTAAGGCAAAGTATTGTACCATAAATGTTGCATAAAAATTCTTAAATATCATATACCAAAGCAAATTAAAAATATCAATAACTAATTGAAAAAAAAATGAACTATAAAATACAAAGTTTATAAACTTTGCAAAACAATTGACAAATGTCCAATCCGACGGATCGACCATATAGAAAAGGGACGTCGCAACTACGGTATGTTCCACCAAAATACAATGAACAAATCTGTTCAACTAAAATCAAAAAGTTATTTAGGTGCAATATACCGTGGTTGTCACCGGTCTGTGGAAGAATAACAACGGTCCTCCACGTTATAGTTTCCTACTTTTAGTTAGTAGAAGAAATATAATATACATATACTTATAATATAACCTTTTACCCGTCGATACCATGCCGATTATTTAAAATTCGGGTTCATTGAACTCACAAGAGGTCAAGTTGTCTCAAGACATCAATGTACTGTATGTGGCGACATTTTGTCAAATAAAAGTATGAAGCCAGCTAAACTCATTAATTCGACACCTTAAAACTAAGCATCCAGAGTTGGAATCAAAACCAATTGATTTTTTTCACTGTAAAAAACTAAAGTTTAAAATCCAAAAAAGTTCTTTTACTGACAGTTTTTCAAGTGATAAATCTTTAGTCAAAGCGTCCTATTTGGTAGCATTACATATTGCCAAATGCAAGAAACCATACACAATTGCAGAAGATTTAATTAAACCCTGTTTAATTGAAGTATGAGAGGAAATTTTAGATGCAACCGCTCGAGATAAAATGAAGAAACATGCTCTACCTAATAATACCATCACACGCAGAATTGCAGACTACTGATATTGAAGATCAGATATTTCAAACGTCATACACTATTTATTTTGCAATACGATTGGACGAATCTACTGATGTGTCGAATAAAGCCATATGTATCATCGTTATATTAGTAAATTTGAGTTCCGAGTTAATTTGCCGAAATGTAAATTGAAAGCTGCATTATTGGTATTAATTATTACTATCGGTATTAACAAAAACAATTTGCAATAGTCGAGAAATTCCCACTTACCATAATTTGGTACTTAATTAAAATTTCATAAAGTGCTGCCATTCCATTTTTTTTCATTTCGTGGGAAGACGTCTTATCGATACTTACTTACGAGCATACGTGTGAACCAGTGTACGAGCTTTTTTTTTATAAATTTCATTTTTATAATTTGTATATCGAGGTAAGATTTTGAATCATAAAATCTGAATTTTCTCTAAGTCCTTATCTATTAATTTATCCGAGCCGTGGTAACCTAACATAAAAAAAAAATCGTGAATATAAAGATTACCGCTGCATGGGTTGACCCTCGGATGGATATCTATCGACGTGGTTGATCACGTGGTCGGCTCGATAAAATACGAAAAAAAGAAAAATATACATGAAGCAAAGCGGAATTCTATAAAACTTATACACATTATATACCAGATATACAGTAAAATTGTCGGGGCTACCCAACATTTATGCGGTTTTGTACCACGTTGACTTGTAGATGCAGATTTACATGCAGATTTACAAAGATACTGTAGCGTGCAAAATTAAAGAAAAAATTGATCACTATAAACGGCTCTTAAACCCCATTTGAAATATGACAAACTTTATTAAGACAAACTTTATTAACAAAAAATTAACAAAAAAAAAAAATAAACAAAATTAACTAATGAATCCAGAAATAATATATTTTGATTTTATAAATATATATTGGTGTTGTAGATGCTTTGGTTTCCTGCACACTTATTTGATCTCCTACTATCTAAAAAAATTATAACAAAAAAAAATTGTTTTATTAAAGAAACACAATAATGAGTGTATGGAAAATTCTGATTCAGCATGCGGATATCGATTTTTATTTTTATTTTTTTTCTTTATTGGGCACCAGATAGCCGCGCATGCACGCTTTCCCGACTTAACTCAACCCGCAGTCCACTCCAGCGTGAGTTCTCAAACAACAAAATCGTCAAACAAAAATTAACACCACTACACACTAAACTTAATCTTAAGAAATAAGCAAAACCAACTTACCCCATGCACCATAGAAACATCCAAATATCATCTCATCATCCATGTACCCCAATGGCATCGGCAGTCACTAAACCCATTCGAGAGCGTAGATACCACAGGCCGGAAACTTAATCCACCGATAATTTCATTCACTGGAACCTTATCCACTGCTATATGGCCCACCTCTTACCAGGCAATTCTTGACTGCACGTTGTTATCCGTTTCCACACCGTAACTTTTTTCCCCCGACAGGCAGTATATTATACCTCCAGGTATAACACCTGAAAATTTGAGTATAACACTCAAATTTTCCACAATTACTCTTCTTATTTATCAAAAAAAAATTATAATTTTGAAAATTTCCACATATATCTCAAAAAAAAAAAATGTCTTTATGATAAACTCTTGTTCTTATTTCCAACCAAAATATCAAACCGGTCTTCCCTCGTCTCGTGTGGGTATCTTCTTTTATAGATTTTTTTTTCTCGACATGCCGGACGTTCACTCATTTTCTTTTTTTTCCCTCCCTCTCACTTGAACTTGTTAATGCTTAATCTCAAGCCAAGTTTAGTGTTCCACTTACCGATTATAATTTATATTTATAAAAGTTCAATGAACTCTACAATGGTGGTAAACTCGGATTAAGCTTTCGTATGAAATTAAAATTGCCATCTGACAAAGCGATCATCGCATTACCCACCAAAGATACGAACAAACCAAAATCGATACTCAAACCCATAAAAATGTATTGGTACTTACATTATGATAATAAAATTATTATTTGTCGTCACTACTACAAATCAGAATCTTACGACGAATGGAATACGACGAATCGAGCTATAATTTTTTTTCAGCTATCACGACACCAGAGCTCTAGTGGATCGATGATATGGTGAGTTTATTTTTTTTATTTGCAATTTTTTGTTTGGCCGTTTTCTGGCAATCCTCATGATTTTGTTTTTTTTTGCTTTCTTTATTTTTGGCATTAACTGATCTTAGATTAGATCATATAACAATCTTTTTTTATTATTGTATATTTTGAGTTAAAGAAATAATATTTCGAATAAATAAGAATTACTTACATATACATACATATATTGATTGATTTGGTTATATATTGAAATTCGTTTGGTTTTTTTTAAGTGAATATGGGTCTTTGAATTGTTTTATTATTAAAGGGAAGTGATGTTAATATTCGTAAATTGGAGAAACAAAAATAGTGAAGTGTTCTTTTTAGTGAAATTTCTGAAGTGAGCTAGTGGATTTTTTTTCTGGTTTCACTGGTTATGCACTAGCATGCACATGACGGATAAACTAATTCGTAGCTGCTAAATTGTTCGCAAGCGACCCAACCCACTGTAAGCAACCGGTTACAAAAAAAAAAGGCAAGCATGTGCAACTGCGAACAATGGCGGTTACACATACTAATATATGCTTTGTTCGATATATTGATTTCAAAATTAGAGATATAAAAGAAAAAATTGTTTGCTGTCCTTAGTTATCTTCTCACACGACAAGCTCTGAAATCTTTAAGGCTATCGATGATTATATAAACATCCATTCTCTTGGTTGGAAAAACTGCGTTAGGTTATCTATAGATGGAGCAGCAAATATGAAGCAACTTTCGAAATGGTATTCATTGCATGATATTGCGAGCATTTAATAATAATGCAGTGAATTCAAGATTGTTCGCGATTCTGTGTCATGAAATGGGATCTGATCATGAGCATTTATTACTGCATCCAGAGGTACGTTGGCTTTCCAGGGGAAAAGTTCTCAAAAGATTATTTGAATTGAGAAATGAAACTGAACTTATTTTAAAACAGAAAAGGTGATATATATTGCTGATGTCATATCTGACAAAAATATTTCTTTCAGATATAAATTGCACTCATCAAAGATAACCACTATTTTTAATTTGTATAATAAAATTGACGCATTCAAAAAAAAACTTTAAATATGGCAAATTAAGATAAAAGAAAACAATTTTAAAATGTTTACTTGTCTTACTGAATTTATTTTGACTGAAGATGTTGTTACTGCAGCCATTAAACATATATTATTTCAGAGCAGTTAGCATCTCAAATAGAAGCTTTTGCTACTTATTACCCCGCATAAGAAGATAAACGTTCAGGAAATTTGTGAGTGGTGTTACGGATCACAATGCGATCTTCCACGTTTCATTATAGAAAAACCCAACATTTTACATCGACTGCAATTTCGTAGATCAAATAATTTTAGTTTCACAGTGACTATTAGGCGGTCGATTTTAGCCAACTAGACTTCAGGGTGGTCGTGGGTAATAGTATGTGCAAACTCTGTACTAGACCGCATTAATTGTAAATAATAATTAAAAACAGGAAAGGGAAAACTCTCGTCATCAAACCATAATTCAATTGCTTACCTATTACACTTTTGCCCTCAACACATCTCTCTCACTGCTTTCTGGAATGACCTTACATAATCATTTTAATGTTTTAATGATCAAAATAAAATTTACCAAAAACATTTCTTGATACTTCAATTTATAAAAAAAATTATTTATTAAACCATAAACCCAAAAAAAAATCTTTAAATTCAAATTATTACTATATCTACAAAACCATTAATAATTATTCTAAAATATGTAATCTATAGCTTATAATAATTATAATATTTTGTATAAAATTAACCTAGATTTAATCATTTAATAAGATGTTTAATAATTTGATAAATTTTTTTATTTTATATGTAAAATGGCTTACTTAGCGGCGTGTCGTTGTAATAATCACGTTATATACATTTGTGACTTGAATCGTCGTATCCATATTTGTTGCATTGTTGAATGTGTTGAATGTTGCATGAACCAAAAGTGTTGAAATATGTATGCGTATATCTGTATACAATATTGTTTTTTTTTTATATCACTGTAACTTAAGTACTTTTTATATCGTCTAACATGTAATAGTATCACCATGCTTGTTTAAAAAAAATCATAAAAAAAATCACACTACATGAGTTTATTAATAAATGCCACCATATTTCATTTCATACTATATAACTTTTAGTTTATAATTGATAAATTTTTTTTTTAATTGTTTTTCATTTGGAAAATTCACATTACCAATTAATTTTTCCTTCTAACATGTGGTTCATAGTAACCATCTTGGTTCTTGACTACGTTAATCACGAGTAACCACCAATTTACATTTACACTATATGTATAGTTTGAACTTTTATTTGGTTTTTTATTAAATGTATACTATTCTAGTTACAATTATTATTTACATTTTATTAACTATTAGAAATATATGTTTACTGTATAGTTTTAGATATTATAATTTATATGTTTATTTAGTTTTTTTTTTATTTTATTTTATGATTAAATATCGTATCAAGAGATATTACACGATCTTCACACATTCCAGACTAAAACTCTCATCATCCAAAAAAACATATTTTTACCTATCATCAACTCATCTTTCGAATCGATCCCGTTTATTTCCAATCAATACCAAATACATAATCAATAATTACCAATACATAATTTCAACAGTCACTAAATAATAATACAGTTTACTAAATAATAATAGGAGAGTAGTGGGTACAACATGCAAGTTTAATGTTTAAATTATGGAACAGAGCAATGATTCGTAACAGTGGCTAACCCTTTTATAGAACACCAATGCAATAAACTCACATATGAAGAAGAGTTACAGCTCATTAAAATTAGTTCAGATTCAATTTGAAAATCGTTATTTACAACTCATATTTGCAACTCATGTTGACTCAATTTTGGATACAAATAAAGGAAGAGTACCCAGAATTATTTCAACTACACTGAAAAAAAACTATGTTCATATTGAACAAATAGATTTTGTTAAAAAAATTGTTCACATTTAATAAATATTGTTTATTGAAACAAATATTTTTTATTTGGTTTAAAAAATTTTAGGTTGTATTAAAAAATGCAATTTAATCTTGGTAATTGTTTGTATTAAATAATTGTTTATAGTTTTTACCAAAATTTTTTTTTATATTAATCAAATTATTTGAGTTTTCAATAAAAATTGAAAAAGTTTATTTAATTAACTATTTTTTTATTATTGAACAAACTTATTTTAAATATAAATATTACGTTTGTTTACTACTGCAAACTCTTGTTATTATCAAAAGAATTTCTAGTATTAACAACATGTAAGAAATAAATATTGTCTAATGCATGTCACTCATAACCAGAAGGACGAAAGCACGTGAAAATCAGTGATAAATATACAACTTTAAACATTTTTATTTTAATTATTTAATACATTAATAAATATTAAAGTGAGTATTGAATTATTTATTTTATTTTATATTGAATGTTAATTGCATTTTGTATTTTATTATGAAATAATGACAGGTTACAAAATAACACCACATTATGTTGTGGCTGGAGAAAATGGTCAAAGTACGGTCAAAAATTCAAGAGGCATGGCCTAGTTTTAAGGACATTAACGGCTGCAAAATGGTAATACTACAAAAGTACTTTTAATAAAATATTTAAATTAATTTATTTTTTCTTAATGTCAGATCGATACAGAGGTTTAACGCTGATACTCCCGCAAGTGAATTTCATTGTGTTTTTGGATTTTGTGGATATATCTATGTAATAATTGTGTTGAGATGCCTGATTTCACCCGCAAAATGATTGAGGCTTGTTGCCGAAAAAACGAACCTGTGTACATGCTGTATTTGTCAGTGCCCGCATTCGTTCACCTCAGTGATGCATGAGACTATACCAAATAGAGCATATATAAATATATATATATATATATATATATATATATATATATATATATATATATATATATATATATATATATATATATATATTTATATATATATATATATATATATATATATATATATATATATATACATATATATATATATATATATATATATATATATATATATATATATATATATATATATATATATATATATATATATATATATATATATATATATATATATATATATATATTTAACAAACTTTTACTTGTCTTTACCCAAATTTATATTATTATTAAACACGGTTTTTCTTACTATTACCTAAATTTTTTTTCAGTGTATAGCTATAAAATTAATATTACCATTTGCAACGACATATTTTTGTGAATCGGCATTTTCTGCTATGACTGTCATAAAAACCAAACAACGCAATCGTCTGCTTATTAATCAAACCATGCGTGTTGCTTTTACTAATATAAATCCTCGAATTACCAAATTAATAAAAAAAAGAACAACAACTGTCACATAACTAAAATTATCTTAAAATACACTTCTTTAATTTTAGATTTATTTTTATATTTTTATATAAATTTAAATAAAAAAATTTGAAATATTACATGATCGTATACTTAAAATGTACATTTATTTAAAATATTAACGCCTCAAAATTTACCAGTCCGCGCCCATGTTTGGGTTGGAAACCTGAACTGTAAAGCGTTTATTACAATTTTTAATTGGCCAAAATGATAACTTTTTTGGTACTTTTTTTTTTAAATAAAGTCATTTAGGCGAATAAAATACTTTTATGTACATTCATAACGTATAAGAAAAATTTGAGAATTTTTTTTGTGAAGTATTTCACAGTCATGTTATCTAGCGAATTTGTAACAATCTTTCGGTTGGTTAGACTAACAAGTGAGTCTTGGATGGAAAATCTGGTAGGAATTGAATAAAAAGATCTTAGGTTGGTTTCAAACCGGAATAAGTGGCAAAATTAATTTAGCCGGGAATCTCATTCATTTGAAATGTAATTTTGCCAATGGTGGTCTATTTGCTGTCGCCTAATTGTCCACCGTACCATACGTCACAATATTTATATATATATACATGTATATATATATATATATATATATATATATATATATATATATATATATATAATTAAAATTATCAAAACCTTTTAATTTGTTATTACTATAATTATTAAATTAATGTTATGCTTAATTCTTCCTATGGGTGTAACTAACACATTTGTTCATTTGGCAACCAACTCGCACATAACCAATTTGCCATCAAGCGAGAAACCAAATATACAAAACACACACCAAATAAATTTGATTAATTTATGTAGCAAAATAAAATTTAATTAAGTTAATGATTTGGATAAATAATAAAATTTACAAAAAATTAACAATAAAAAATAAATAAATACATGACTATAATAATTAATTAAATTAATAATTCCTAGTTGGGTGTTATGAACGAATGTGGCTATTAGGTACCAAAATGTTATGACCGTTTAGGTGCATAGGTTGGCACAATATATATATATATATATATATATATATATATATATATATATATATATATATATATATATATATATATATATATATATATATATATATATAGATATATATATATATATATATATATATGTATATATATATATATATATATATATATATATATATATATATATATATATATATATATATATATATATATATATATATATATATATATATATATATATATTACGATTACGTAGCCTAGGCAATAATTGTTAATGTGATTATTGTGTTCTACTTCGATGGGATTTTATTTAAATCTATTAATGATTCAACTGGGTCGTATCTAATATTTTTATTTTTGTTCAGAGTTAATTATTAATTTAAAATAAAAATTATATAGGATGACCCTTTTTGAACCATGTTTGAATTTGATTTGAAAATTCAATTAGGAATATCCAGTGAAATGCCATGCTGTTTGTTACTTACAACAGAACGTGGTCAAATTGTGATAACAGATTTTCTAAGCACATACCTCCCAATGACTTAACTATGTGGCCTATTTGTCCGTGTCTTACACTATACATATTGATGGTACAGATATGAGATTTATCCGGTTCATGTCCAGCCTCTATGAGAATTAGTTATAGTTTGACATTATATAAATGATTTCTATTCCTTACTCAGTCAGGTTGGTTAATGATTATAAATCCGAATATTATTTCAGACACATTGCCAGTGTCATGAACACGAATAATAAATCATTAGTAAAATTATCACACAGTGCTTATTGATTGATGATCCTCCATATAACGTTAATTGAATATATTTTCATCCCGAATTTGGATCCTAATAAAATTAATGAAAATTATGCTAATTCTAGATTCTATATATGCATATACACATCCTGCCGAGTAACATCAATCAATCAAAGATTCTTCTGTTCTCGTTACTTTATATATAATGTTAAATGGTGTCGATTACAATTCCGCCCGTTCTCGATATATATATTAATTCGTTGGATGAGGCCGCGCGACAAAGTCTTACATATATTTTACGTTTCGTCTCTTGTGCTCCTCTTCTATCGCAATGAAAAATATTCAAAATATCATAAAAAATTAATTGAAAATATTTGAAATGGAAAAACATTTCCATGCTATGAATTCATTTACATTAAATATATGTAATCAATCATTGGGTGAGCGAGAGGGGTGTGATTAATAATCTTTATGTTCATATATACACAAGAGTTCGTTAATTTGTACAGTTTATGGATAGACAAGGACAGTGCCTTCAACACCGACATGAGTTGTGGCAGAGGGCATAGGTAGCCGAGATGTGGTAAATAATTCATTCAACCAAACTATAAAATGTTGACGTCACAGTATATGATACCTGTTGGTTTATACCTACACTACTCGTTGTATCACCATTTCAGGTGCATTGCTTAGACAGTATATCATATTCAAATTACATTAAAAATAATCTAGAATATAGAAATCTACATTTCCCATATATAAGACGAACTAGCTCTCGTACCTCTATATACTCGAATATAGTAAGTCTCTAGTAATTCAGCAGAGATAATACAATCAAATTCATTTCCATATTTCAAGTCGTTGTAATACTTATCAAATACATATCTGAATCGAGATACGAGATACATATACCAGTGTATATAACCTCATAATGCACATATATATTTTTATCTAATATTATCAACGATAAGATACCTGTACAAAATTCATCCAGTTGGAAATTTTAGAATAAAAATTGTAGCAAATTTTTTTTTGTGCTTTAGCATTGGTACTCTGATCTAAAAAAAAAAAATTGCAAATCCATCTTCTCAACTGGATATAATATAATTTTATATATGCATATATACTGATTCAATTGTGAGCTGAATAGAAGCTGGCTGTAGCATATATACGAGTAGTGCAGTAGCTATATCAAATTAGTAAGAGTATGTTGGATGTTATAAAGCTTTGAAACGGATGAGATCTAATAAGCAATCCGATTGTGTTTGGCACCATTGTGTAGTGAATCTGGCAAATAAATCAACAAATTTAGGAGAAGAATCCTATAAAACCATGGGTCGGTTTCTAGGTGTAACAGATTCATTCTTTGAACTCCATAAGCTTTCTTCGGCCAATATTAGTTTGGCAGGCTACCATCAACGGTTATACACTGTTCGATCTTTCTTAACAGCAAAGTATAATTCTATATATAACTGTTTCGAGACCTATCTGGGTAACCTAGATTTGTTTTCTCCCTTGTGCCACCAAATTAATTAGGATAACACGGGTTATATGAATCTGGGAGAGTGCGTTTGAGGTATATATAAGACTTTCAGAAACCCGAATAGTATCTCGAACATCCTCTTAGTATACGCCTGCGGTCACTTTCAAAATTGGTTACTGTTTCTTGTTACACCACAGTAACCAGAACTTGTCGTGGGTTCAACTTAATCTGGTTGGATCAACCTCAAGTGTTAGAAATGCAAAATCGGATACCTCCAACATAACAACAAACTCCCGCTTAAGTACCCGACCACGAGATTAAGGATTGGCACGTGTAAAGTGCAGTTAAAAAACCGCAAGCACACTTAATGGACCTTTCACGTCTATGAAAGAGTATCGGCTGAAACTCGTGACTCTTCCAGAAACTATAGATCAACCAAAAGTGGAGACCATGTTCCGAGGCAATACATTGCTTCGCAGTGGAAAAAACCTCAAAGTCTTGATATCTTAGTTAGGAAGAAGTGTCCGAAAAAGGAATGGCACAAATCCTCAGGTATAACAATTTTTATTTTTAAATTTTTCGAAGATAAAAAAACTCCACCAGAATCTCTGTTCTCTCATTCAGCTGGAATACTTATTAATTTGGTCGTTCACCGAACTCGGTTCACATTTGAAAGCCAAATGTCAAACAAATTTGGTGGCATCTCGATAAGCAACCTTAGCGAAATTTTGGTACTACAACATAGATGGCGTTAGGAAAACGGGGAAGAAAGCGTATTGCCCGATGTACCGTGAGAGGTCAAACGTGATAAAAGGTGATGTGTGTCGGTGAAAAGAGGCTTTTTGCTTGATTGTTGCGAAGGAGTGGATCCAGATAAGGATACGAAAGATAAATCGAGGTGAAAGTGTTTTATTCCTCTAGTGAAAGATAAAACTGGAAAAAGAGAAATAAAGTGAACAGTGCGGATTAGGAAAGGCGAAACGAAAACAAGTGGTGAATCACATTGTCAGTGAAATTTAAGGTGTTCGTGTCAAAAGTCATGTGGAGAGGGTTGACTAGGGGAACGCAAGCCCTCTCCCCCCAATTGTTACACCCACCCCGCAGGTTTAGTCACATTTGTGCGCCCAGTCTGGCACCCAAAAATAAAACCAAATTGTCTGCTAAATTGGGAGGTGGAGGAAGACCAAGGGGAGAGGACAGCCCAAGTCAAGGTATCGTTGTATAATTATAGTAAAAAATTGAAATATAGTGTCAAAATAGAAATAATGTTTTTTTGCCAACGCGGACGTCACACATTGTAACATGCTTTCTTGTCAGCGGAGTAAAACAATTTCATGAGCTATATATGTACAGGCAATATCGAGACTCTTTTTGGTGTCCTTGATTTGACATCAGTTTGCTAAATGTTTGTTATCAGTCTAGGCAGTGTTTTGAGACATATGTATTGTCAGAGTTCACAAAACCAGAATTGAGTTTGGAACAGAAAAATTACAAGGGATCATCCTTTTATGTACACCTACCCTGGTTTTGAAAGATTGATTTTTAATTCATTAGATTTTTTTTTGGACTGTGTTGGGAGCTACCGCTTTTGTTTCATTCCATGATCTACCCAGTCGTTTCACTTCAGCTATAGAATTTTTTTTCTTCCATGTCATCACTTGTCTTTCTACTTTCGTTTTCCCTTGTGGGTTCCAGTGCAATGACATCCTCGGTGATCTCATCAGAGTATGGCCAATCCATTCCCACTTTCATTTCTATATTTTGTTCGCTATGTCTATCTGACTGGTTTTTATGTGTAGTTCACTGGTAGTTACGGTGTTATCGGCCAGAAACATTTCAGTATTCACCAAAGGCACTTGCTAACGAACATTACTTCTTTGTCTTTCTATGTTCCAAGCCCATACAGTAGTACTGGTCTCAGACACGGGACACGAATATTCGTATATTGGTCGGGCCGGGGCGTGACAGGGCAGAAGATTTTTACACTATAATATGTAACATGATGATTGTATGTCTGACTTTAGTTATGCGTTTGTTTATATATTCGTCTGTCCCATAAACTTTCATTATTTTGCAACCAAGGTATTGGTTTATCTTTTATTTTAATACCAAATCTGATAGCTAGATCTGATAGCTGTTGTATTTTCTGCTTCACGTAAACCGGCATATGTCATTTTCATAGTCCACATCATTAGCAGACGTGACATTACGGTTAGAAACAGCAATGGTGAGAGTATAGCATTTTTCACACACTTTATATTTAACTCGGTTTCCAGCATCCCGATACATTTCTTGTATGAGTTCAAAGTAGTTTGAAATCGACGAAGTGATCAGTAAAACTTCTTATCGTAGGAGAGATTTTATCATTGCGAAGAGCAGAGAGATACCTTAGGTCAATGTTTTTTAGGGATTGTATAATTGTCAAGCTTTCCCTCCATTTTTGTGGTATTTTGTCATAATTTCACTCTTCTTGGATTGTTGTTGTAACTGTGCTTTCAGCTCTGGATGAATCTTCTATGATTATGTCAACGTTTATACTGTCTGGTTCAGCGCACCCTTATCTTCAGCTTTTGAATGCCACTTTTTATTCCTATTCCGTTGATGGCTGATTAACGCTTCGTCGTTTAACGTTTCGTCGTTGGTTAATTAATTGCTTGTATGACCAGAGATTTTCGATACTGTTGATAACGGTTCAGTCAAATATTATTTCCATCTCTTTAACTGTGCCTTATCGATTGTCAATACTTGGCCAGTATCATCTCTTATGCTTTCATCGATTGTTCATCAATTATTTGCGTGTGTCGTCTGTACCAGAGAATTACATATGATCCCCATTGCATTTATTTATTTCGCCCGCTTGTCTTCCATCTAAATTCACTCGAAGACTGAGAATTTCGATATAATAGCATTTTATTTTCGATATTCGATTTTACCAGTTTGGGTTACTAATGAATGATTGGTGAATCTTAGCTAGCCACTGGTAAGGAAAACTGGCATGCCCAGTTACAAACTTTTTCGACTGTGACGTTCCCTAGAGGTCTCCCAAATGTCTACTAACCCAAGCACTGTTTCTTTGACGTTGATGTTAAAGCTTTTACCGTCTTAACTATATATCTGCCACTCATTCCGCAATTGATTTGGTGGATGAGTTTTTTGAAATGATCCCTCGATGACAAAGCTTTTATTAAAATTTATTTAGTTTAACAAGATGGTACTTTCAAAAGGTCAAAAATCACTGTAAAATCTGGCACGGTATATTGTCACGTTATGATCCATAAGGAATACGGAGATGGTACGCTGGCCATGAGTTAAAAGTACATAATCACAAAGAAGAGCTTTTGTAGCTTTAAGCTTAAAACATAAGACAGGAGGTGATTAACAGGAAAAAGCGAGGCTTTTGATCGAATCAATAGCAGAACAAATGATGTGTTGCAATTTGCGAACCTTGGGTAAAATGGTCCAAAAGCTTAGCTACTTTTAGCTACGTAGCAGCTGAAATGCTTTGTCAAAATTTGAGTAATAATTCAAAATATGCTTAGGACCTTTTCTATTTCCATTAGGTGGCTCCTTTTTTATGTGGCTAGCTTCAACTATCAAAATGGGCCTGATTACTGTATAATTTCGATTGTTGTTATTTACAACGAACCACCCAGGTGGCGCAGTGGTTTAAGCTGCGGCAGTTGGGGGCGGGAGGAATTGTTTTCGAAAACCGATAGGGGCAAGATGCAAAAAGGGACTTTTAACCATCAATCGTTTGGGCGGTGCGATCGGTGGTGTAAATGAATACATTTGGATCCCCTCTTGAGTTAAGAATCCACGGGCCGTCCTATCGTCCATGCGAGTACTATAGACTGACATGGAGCTATGCAATGGCTTTACTTAAATTGGGCCTATAGTTGTTCATTAAGTGGTATAGGGCCGTTCTAAGTGCAGCCACCCAAAAAACTAATTTTTACAACGCGTTCCGAAGTATTTGCCAAATATTTTTTCATTAATCAAGAACGAAAGCTAGAGGTATGAAGGCGATCAGATACCACCCTAGTTTTAACTATAAACAATGCAGCTAGCAATTGGATGGAGATACAGAAGTGACTCTTTCAGTCACTTTCTATAGGTAACCATACATATAGGTAACCAGCAATAATGAGATGGAGCAATAATAGCTCTGTGTTGCCCTTTGAGGTCCTGTGCTGCATGCGTGTTACAATGAAGGCATCAACGTATCCTCCTAAGTCGTCAGAGTTGATAACCGTGATACTTTTTGACTTGTGGTTGTTTTGCCAAAGTTAACCGAGCTTGTTTATAAGTTGTAACATGAGGCCTGCGGAGTTTTATATTGCCAAATGGACGGAATCTTTATATTTTGGCGCCGTATTTTCATTCATCGAAATCGAAAAATGGCTTCTAACATTCGAGAGAAGAATCATGCGTGTGATATATGGTCCAAAACGCGACGTCGATGGCACTTACCGAGTTCTTTTCAATCACGAGATCAGGAATTTAATGCAAATTCCTGATATCGTGCATGAAATCAAAGGACAGCGAATACGCTGGCTCGGTCACGTTCTGCGTGCTGATCCGAAACGAATGATACAGCGATCTTTAAAGGGAGAACCGCCTTTCGGTAGGCGAAGAGGTCGCTGTCGGCGACGATGGCTCCACGGCGTAGAAAGCGATCTGGCATCTTCCAACTGCTTGCAACAGTATGAAGATCTGGCTCGTGATCGAAACCGTTGGAGTCAGATTGTTGACACGGTACGGGCCAATAATGGCCTGTAAAAACCGAAAAAAAAAAAAAAAAAAAAAAAAAAAAAAAAAAAAAAAAAAAAAAAAAAAAATTTTCATTCATCGGATATTTAGTTCAAGAACAAATAGGCTCATATAGTAATACGGTCTAGCCACATAATCTGTCATCATGCTCAAGTGCAGAACCCTACGATGTAAAAATTTGTACCTTGTAATCATGGAACGAAATATTGAGTTTATTTGTGTCCAGTTGCTAAAGCGATAATGTTTTAATCCTTGACTATTCAGCATATTAATTTTAATGTCCTGACATTCCCAATCTTTTACCGTGAGACAGTCCTCCACCCCCCTCGCCTTCATTTGAACATCTGCAGTGTAAAATTAAAATTCACATTAACATCGCAAATCATTATGTCAAAACAAATGTTCACGTATACAAATTATATCTCATACTTGTATCAAAACCCCGCACTCAGTCTCATCTCATTCCGGGTACCGTTCTCGAACGAGTTAAACAAAATTTTTCCCAAAATTAATTATAATTATTTTTCAAGGTACCGAAAGTTAGCAAAAATAATTGAAATTATCATAACAATTTTCAGTGAAATTTTTCCCAATTTTGTGTCACACCGTGAACGAGTGGGGAATGAGACGGATGGATGATACAGCTTTAGAGGGAAAAAAACAAGATTTATAGTTGGGAAAATTGGTAAAAATTATATATATATATAATCGTTAAGTTGAAAATAAGAATTTTAAATCTTAGAGGCAATTATAAGTAACGAAATTAAATAAGATTGTGTGTGTGTGTAATTAAATAAACGTTAATGGATTCGTGAATTAATTAATCCTTAATAATAGTCATAATCATGAAAATGATTTTTATTGTTTGTGCGTTCGGTGTGTGCGAGCACGGTTCTCCACCATAAGCACTTTGTATATAATACCGATAAGCAACAATTTAAAATTTAATTACACAATTTTGTGGGGTTTACCCTACTCGTCTATATAAAGCCTACCTGAACATGATGTTGCTCTATATACCTATCCATTTTGATTTTCTATGTATCTATGATTTTTTTGTGGCACAAACATTTTATTTTTTTCGACACATCATGTTTTTTAATTGCAATATCACGTACATGTATCCGTACCTGTGAATTCCGACACAATAAAAAAAAAAAATTGTCGAAGCCGGTAAAAAGTTTTACCTCATCAACAATGACAACATGTTTTTCTTCATGAATTTTTACCATTAGCAAATACATTTTAATATTTAAATTCCATTCTCTCGACTATATATACGAGTATGTTGTAAATATGTGCTATATGTGCTGAGCAAGGTGTAATCTAATTTTTTGATACCAACACACAAAAAAAAAAAACTAAAAAATGATTCTAACACGTCTTTCAAATTTTCATTTAATTTTCATTTTTTGTTGGATTTTCCATATAAATATTTGTTGCTGCTGTCGTTTTGATAACATTTAATTCAAAACAATAATCATTCTTAAGTATTTACCTTTACCTTGTATACGTTTTGCCTTAACATTGAAAATTAACAATAATGTTATCATTTTATGGGTGTTTTGCGGAAAATTCGTTAAACGTGATTTTGTTTAACCGGTGTGGATACAGGGGAATGTGTTTGAAAAATACCCAATTTTTGAGCCTGAAAATTGATTTGAATATTCCTTATGTATAAAACAATGGGAGGCATAAGGATTGAAACAGGTATCCAAGCAGTACCCAATAAGTCAATCTATTTGTGAGGCACCTATAAGGCTTTCGGAGTTTTTTACGGGCTTACAGGCCATTGTTGGCCCGTATACCGTGTCAACAATCTGACTCCACCATTCGAACACGAGCCAGTTCTTCATACTGTTGCAACCAGAAGACACCAGATCGCTCTCTACGCCGTCAAGCCATCGTCACCGACAGCGACAGCTAACCGTTTCTCACGGTCCTTTTTGATTCTACTTTCGAATGTTAGAAGCCATATCTCATACTCATCCCTCAAGGTCCAACTCTCACACCCATACAAGACAACGGGTCTAATCAACACTCTGTACAGTTTCAGCTTATCCACATTTGCAAGATATTTTGATTTCAGCAATGGACTTAGAGGATATAAAGCCCGATTGCCAGCGGCAAGGCGAACCTTGATATCCCCTCCCACACTGCGTTATCGTGAGTAATGAGAGATCCAAGAAACCTGAATCTCATTACTCCTTAAATAATTAGATCAGTGATTGACTGCGATAATTCTCGCACTTCAAGCGATCACGTTCAAGCGTAATTTCACTTCACCATGCTAATCGAACAAGGTCGAAAAGACAGTTCGACAAAGTTAGCCCTCCGAATATCAAGAGCTCTGAATTAATGTAATCAACTCCCGGTGGACTATTTTAACTCTGCATGGCCATGGTGAACGTAGGATGGATAAACATTTCTATGATCCCTATTTGAGGGTTTTCTAGTACCGCATCGACCTTCACACAGAAGTTTCCATCCTGGTCCCGAATGGCAGTTAATCGAGATCTCCTTCAAAGAAACCACGCGAATTGTTATCATTGCTGAGTTGTACTATTAAGACACCATTCACACTTCTTCTGTCTACAAATGCGTTTAGCTGTTCTTCTAGCAAGAACCGCTTTGTTTTTTCTGCAATTGTTAATCGAGTCTGCGCTTCATTATAGGCTATATTTCGTTGCTCAACAGCAAGACGACACTCCTCATCAAACCGATCATTTTTGAGCTTAGTTTTCACTATACCGAGAGTGTGCTGGGCGGCATCGACAACCGAGGTTTTCAATACTTTCCAGACACTGTTCACATCATCAGATTGGTAATTGGATCGTAAAATGCTATTACAGACAAGATCTTGATATTTTCGTTGCGTATCTTCATTTATCAGACCTTCACAGGAGAATTGCGTTTTATATTCCCCTGTCCTCTCTGACTTGTATGAAAATTTCCATCGTAGCTTTGCAGTGACCAGATGATAATGGTCCTGCCTACGAATTTTTCTAACGACTGATACAATCTCACGTCTTGGACAACTCGAGCCCGGCCTTTACAAATCAACACATGGTAAATTTGGCTTAGGGATGTTTTACGTGGATGTGTCCATGTTTCCAAATGGATGTTTTTATGGGGAAAGAATGTACTTGCCACTTTGAGATCATGAGCGATCGCAAAGTACATCATTCTTTCCTCATTTTTAGTCGCAGTTTCGTGTCGGGAGTTTTTTATTGCATAAATCGGTCTAATTTCTGCCAGCTCTAGCATTAAAGTCACCAATCATTAATCTGACATCGTGCTCAGGTATAGAGCCTATCAGATTATCCAAATTATTGTAAAATGAGTCTTTATCTTGTGGTTGGCTTACAGTGGGCGCATTTACACAGACAATTGACAAGTTGGCTAATTTCATGGCTGCCTGAAAGTCCAGAACAGCCTTTTTTACCTGTGGCCTAATGAGTAATCTAACTCCAAGATTTCCGGGGCCATCTCCACTGTGAAGCAACGTATAGCCCTGGGACACATAATTGTCTCCATTTTTAGGCCATCGAGTTTCTTGGAGCGCTACGAATTCCAACCGATACTCTTTCATACATGTGATAAGGCCGTCAAATCGCGCCAGATTTTTGAAGTGACTGCACGCGAACCTCAATCTCGTATCCGGGTACTTAAACGGGGGATCATTATTATTTTGGCGGTGTCCGGTTATTTTTGGCTTGTTGACATTTTGATCCAACCACATTTAGTCGCCTCTTACGACCGCAGCTTTGGGTACTGTGGTGGTATTAATATTTACGAAACTTGAATGCCCTCACCCACAGGGATTAATACTGCGGATGAAAATGTTTTGTTAACTATTCTGCTCAGCTTGAAATAAAAACCGTCTCTACATGAGCTTAAAGTTGATATTTAATGTTATCACGATAAAAGCTCCTGGATATGACCTCATAATTGACAAAGATGTAACCAAACCTGACCAGTTTTCTTCCAGTCAACACATTGTTTGAGTTGGTCTATATTTAGAGCTTATTTCGAGCTTTATTTCAGGGCTGCTTCTTTATAGTTTAAACAAGATGGAGGAGCTAGTGTTGCATTTCGGTTTCTAGTGTGATGCAGTTCAAACCACTGGTTCTTTTCAGAGAAACTCATTGGCCTATATTATGGGTCCTGTGTTCCAAGGCTTAAAGTTCCTAAGCAAAATGGAACACATCTTGCCAATTAGAGTAAAATATATTAATCAAGCAAACAGTTGATCATCGAATTGGTTGCGAATTTTAGTTCTAGTCAAGCTACACCATATAGTGTTATAATCGAAAATGGAGAGTGTAGGATGAACATTTTAGAAGTATTTGGCCGTTCTTATGAAAAACCTCTTTATCCGATTTACCAAGCTAATCAAAACTGTACTTCTCGATCAAAAACAAGAATCAACTAGGTCCGTAAAGGGATTTCCGACTACTAACTCTGTTATTCTTCTAAACCACATAAATGATGATACTGGTGGTTAAGATGAATCTTGACAGACTGAATCCCAATAGTAAAACGCTTTTATATGTTAGCCATTAAAAACTGAGTACTATCGCTGATGATCTAAAATAAATATTGATTGCTGTAAGTTCATTTACTATCGGTTTTTCATCATTTTTTTTACATAACTATGGGTCTTATGGTTAGGATCGACTTGATGTTTCTGTACCCGAATTTTGCTTATTTAATAACAGCAACTGTCCAACACATTGACCCGTCGTTCAGTTTAAATCGATAAGCTGAAAGCAGGTGGATTAGTTCTCCAAACAACTGGAGGAATCGTATCAGCCAAATTGAAACGACCTGCACCCATGATGGAACTGCATCGTACAGTTGGTAAACGAATTGGCAGGAATTGAAACTTTGAATACTTTATCTACGGGCGAACAACGGGAACTATTAAAGAAGAAAAGTGAGGAAACTGTAAGCTATTGGCTAGAAGTTGAGTTATTGGAAGCAATGTGGAGTATCAAGAAAAGCAGAATGGGGATTTTGCAAAATAATTATCAGTAGGAAACCTGCGTCCAGAAGATGTTCAACGCACCTGAAGATTTCTAGTAAAAAACGATTGATAGTGAGTATTGCAGGTAAAGTCGAAAAGGTTAAACTGTTCACAGAATAAACACGTGACCTTGTTCCTGTGGGAAAGTTAGGGGAACTGGAACGGTTAAAGCAAAAAGAATGAATTTTGTAGCACCCATAGTGAGTTTGTTTAAGGATAGAAGGATGGATGTGTCTTCCCATGGTTTTCAGTTTTGTGGTAAAGTCATCGAAAGAGTGACCAAATCATACAAGAAGACTACACCACACATGAAGAGGTCGAAAAGGAACATTGAGAAGCTCCAGTTTTGAGTCCGAGTATCAGGTGGAAAGAGCAAAATCAACAACCAGTATGGAAGAAATTACTGTTGAGAACGGAGATTAAGTGCTCAGTGACACTCATTATATTTATTTAACAACTCCTTTTACTGACGGAAAGGCGGATATAAAGTAATTGGTCTTTCCAAGATATACATTGAATCGATGTATATGGAGCAATGGTTGACACTATATGAAATTTTTACAGAATGTAATGGTAGAATGCTGCAGTATAGTGTGAGAGCACGTAAACAAATTCATCATAGTCTTATTGGACTACTTCACGAAGTGGCCGGAAGTAAACGTTTACTACCATACCAAAAGGCAGTATAACAGAAGCGAGTATGAATTGCCATTAAATTACAATAGTGTGAAGCATGAGACTTTGTATCACAACTATCTGTTCATGGCGCTCAGCATTGGTATGAATATGACGATTCCTGTTAGTTCGCAGTAAGGTGGGACCATAAAGAAAGTTTTCGTTGAAGTGGCGATCAAATTTGTGGCACAAACATTTTATTTTTTTCGACACATCATGTTTTTTAATTGCAATATCACGTACATGTATCCGTACCTGTGAATTCCGACACAATAAAAAAAAAAAATTGTCGAAGCCGGTAAAAAGTTTTACCTCATCAACAATGACAACATGTTTTTCTTCATGAATTTTTACCATTAGCAAATACATTTTAATATTTAAATTCCATTCTCTCGACTATATATACGAGTATGTTGTAAATATGTGCTATATGTGCTGAGCAAGGTGTAATCTAATTTTTTGATACCAACACACAAAAAAAAAAAACTAAAAAATGATTCTAACACGTCTTTCAAATTTTCATTTAATTTTCATTTTTTGTTGGATTTTCCATATAAATATTTGTTGCTGCTGTCGTTTTGATAACATTTAATTCAAAACAATAATCATTCTTAAGTATTTACCTTTACCTTGTATACGTTTTGCCTTAACATTGAAAATTAACAATAATGTTATCATTTTATGGGTGTTTTGCGGAAAATTCGTTAAACGTGATTTTGTTTAACCGGTGTGGATACAGGGGAATGTGTTTGAAAAATACCCAATTTTTGAGCCTGAAAATTGATTTGAATATTCCTTATGTATAAAACAATGGGAGGCATAAGGATTGAAACAGGTATCCAAGCAGTACCCAATAAGTCAATCTATTTGTGAGGCACCTATAAGGCTTTCGGAGTTTTTTACGGGCTTACAGGCCATTGTTGGCCCGTATACCGTGTCAACAATCTGACTCCACCATTCGAACACGAGCCAGTTCTTCATACTGTTGCAACCAGAAGACACCAGATCGCTCTCTACGCCGTCAAGCCATCGTCACCGACAGCGACAGCTAACCGTTTCTCACGGTCCTTTTTGATTCTACTTTCGAATGTTAGAAGCCATATCTCATACTCATCCCTCAAGGTCCAACTCTCACACCCATACAAGACAACGGGTCTAATCAACACTCTGTACAGTTTCAGCTTATCCACATTTGCAAGATATTTTGATTTCAGCAATGGACTTAGAGGATATAAAGCCCGATTGCCAGCGGCAAGGCGAACCTTGATATCCCCTCCCACACTGCGTTATCGTGAGTAATGAGAGATCCAAGAAACCTGAATCTCATTACTCCTTAAATAATTAGATCAGTGATTGACTGCGATAATTCTCGCACTTCAAGCGATCACGTTCAAGCGTAATTTCACTTCACCATGCTAATCGAACAAGGTCGAAAAGACAGTTCGACAAAGTTAGCCCTCCGAATATCAAGAGCTCTGAATTAATGTAATCAACTCCCGGTGGACTATTTTAACTCTGCATGGCCATGGTGAACGTAGGATGGATAAACATTTCTATGATCCCTATTTGAGGGTTTTCTAGTACCGCATCGACCTTCACACAGAAGTTTCCATCCTGGTCCCGAATGGCAGTTAATCGAGATCTCCTTCAAAGAAACCACGCGAATTGTTATCATTGCTGAGTTGTACTATTAAGACACCATTCACACTTCTTCTGTCTACAAATGCGTTTAGCTGTTCTTCTAGCAAGAACCGCTTTGTTTTTTCTGCAATTGTTAATCGAGTCTGCGCTTCATTATAGGCTATATTTCGTTGCTCAACAGCAAGACGACACTCCTCATCAAACCGATCATTTTTGAGCTTAGTTTTCACTATACCGAGAGTGTGCTGGGCGGCATCGACAACCGAGGTTTTCAATACTTTCCAGACACTGTTCACATCATCAGATTGGTAATTGGATCGTAAAATGCTATTACAGACAAGATCTTGATATTTTCGTTGCGTATCTTCATTTATCAGACCTTCACAGGAGAATTGCGTTTTATATTCCCCTGTCCTCTCTGACTTGTATGAAAATTTCCATCGTAGCTTTGCAGTGACCAGATGATAATGGTCCTGCCTACGAATTTTTCTAACGACTGATACAATCTCACGTCTTGGACAACTCGAGCCCGGCCTTTACAAATCAACACATGGTAAATTTGGCTTAGGGATGTTTTACGTGGATGTGTCCATGTTTCCAAATGGATGTTTTTATGGGGAAAGAATGTACTTGCCACTTTGAGATCATGAGCGATCGCAAAGTACATCATTCTTTCCTCATTTTTAGTCGCAGTTTCGTGTCGGGAGTTTTTTATTGCATAAATCGGTCTAATTTCTGCCAGCTCTAGCATTAAAGTCACCAATCATTAATCTGACATCGTGCTCAGGTATAGAGCCTATCAGATTATCCAAATTATTGTAAAATGAGTCTTTATCTTGTGGTTGGCTTACAGTGGGCGCATTTACACAGACAATTGACAAGTTGGCTAATTTCATGGCTGCCTGAAAGTCCAGAACAGCCTTTTTTACCTGTGGCCTAATGAGTAATCTAACTCCAAGATTTCCGGGGCCATCTCCACTGTGAAGCAACGTATAGCCCTGGGACACATAATTGTCTCCATTTTTAGGCCATCGAGTTTCTTGGAGCGCTACGAATTCCAACCGATACTCTTTCATACATGTGATAAGGCCGTCAAATCGCGCCAGATTTTTGAAGTGACTGCACGCGAACCTCAATCTCGTATCCGGGTACTTAAACGGGGGATCATTATTATTTTGGCGGTGTCCGGTTATTTTTGGCTTGTTGACATTTTGATCCAACCACATTTAGTCGCCTCTTACGACCGCAGCTTTGGGTACTGTGGTGGTATTAATATTTACGAAACTTGAATGCCCTCACCCACAGGGATTAATACTGCGGATGAAAATGTTTTGTTAACTATTCTGCTCAGCTTGAAATAAAAACCGTCTCTACATGAGCTTAAAGTTGATATTTAATGTTATCACGATAAAAGCTCCTGGATATGACCTCATAATTGACAAAGATGTAACCAAACCTGACCAGTTTTCTTCCAGTCAACACATTGTTTGAGTTGGTCTATATTTAGAGCTTATTTCGAGCTTTATTTCAGGGCTGCTTCTTTATAGTTTAAACAAGATGGAGGAGCTAGTGTTGCATTTCGGTTTCTAGTGTGATGCAGTTCAAACCACTGGTTCTTTTCAGAGAAACTCATTGGCCTATATTATGGGTCCTGTGTTCCAAGGCTTAAAGTTCCTAAGCAAAATGGAACACATCTTGCCAATTAGAGTAAAATATATTAATCAAGCAAACAGTTGATCATCGAATTGGTTGCGAATTTTAGTTCTAGTCAAGCTACACCATATAGTGTTATAATCGAAAATGGAGAGTGTAGGATGAACATTTTAGAAGTATTTGGCCGTTCTTATGAAAAACCTCTTTATCCGATTTACCAAGCTAATCAAAACTGTACTTCTCGATCAAAAACAAGAATCAACTAGGTCCGTAAAGGGATTTCCGACTACTAACTCTGTTATTCTTCTAAACCACATAAATGATGATACTGGTGGTTAAGATGAATCTTGACAGACTGAATCCCAATAGTAAAACGCTTTTATATGTTAGCCATTAAAAACTGAGTACTATCGCTGATGATCTAAAATAAATATTGATTGCTGTAAGTTCATTTACTATCGGTTTTTCATCATTTTTTTTACATAACTATGGGTCTTATGGTTAGGATCGACTTGATGTTTCTGTACCCGAATTTTGCTTATTTAATAACAGCAACTGTCCAACACATTGACCCGTCGTTCAGTTTAAATCGATAAGCTGAAAGCAGGTGGATTAGTTCTCCAAACAACTGGAGGAATCGTATCAGCCAAATTGAAACGACCTGCACCCATGATGGAACTGCATCGTACAGTTGGTAAACGAATTGGCAGGAATTGAAACTTTGAATACTTTATCTACGGGCGAACAACGGGAACTATTAAAGAAGAAAAGTGAGGAAACTGTAAGCTATTGGCTAGAAGTTGAGTTATTGGAAGCAATGTGGAGTATCAAGAAAAGCAGAATGGGGATTTTGCAAAATAATTATCAGTAGGAAACCTGCGTCCAGAAGATGTTCAACGCACCTGAAGATTTCTAGTAAAAAACGATTGATAGTGAGTATTGCAGGTAAAGTCGAAAAGGTTAAACTGTTCACAGAATAAACACGTGACCTTGTTCCTGTGGGAAAGTTAGGGGAACTGGAACGGTTAAAGCAAAAAGAATGAATTTTGTAGCACCCATAGTGAGTTTGTTTAAGGATAGAAGGATGGATGTGTCTTCCCATGGTTTTCAGTTTTGTGGTAAAGTCATCGAAAGAGTGACCAAATCATACAAGAAGACTACACCACACATGAAGAGGTCGAAAAGGAACATTGAGAAGCTCCAGTTTTGAGTCCGAGTATCAGGTGGAAAGAGCAAAATCAACAACCAGTATGGAAGAAATTACTGTTGAGAACGGAGATTAAGTGCTCAGTGACACTCATTATATTTATTTAACAACTCCTTTTACTGACGGAAAGGCGGATATAAAGTAATTGGTCTTTCCAAGATATACATTGAATCGATGTATATGGAGCAATGGTTGACACTATATGAAATTTTTACAGAATGTAATGGTAGAATGCTGCAGTATAGTGTGAGAGCACGTAAACAAATTCATCATAGTCTTATTGGACTACTTCACGAAGTGGCCGGAAGTAAACGTTTACTACCATACCAAAAGGCAGTATAACAGAAGCGAGTATGAATTGCCATTAAATTACAATAGTGTGAAGCATGAGACTTTGTATCACAACTATCTGTTCATGGCGCTCAGCATTGGTATGAATATGACGATTCCTGTTAGTTCGCAGTAAGGTGGGACCATAAAGAAAGTTTTCGTTGAAGTGGCGATCAAATTGGAAAGAACCACTTCGACTGTTCTTGCTAGAGTATTTGCTAGAGGGTTGTTAGAGTTTATTTCATAGTGCTAAAATCAGCAATATAACAATGTCGAATTTGCGAACTAACTTAGGATGACAGAAAAGTCACCGAAGCTACAATTAGATCGGAGAAGAGTCATACATCGTTATCCAAATACCAAGGAGCAATCTGGGAGTAGTTCATATTCAGTGGTTATCATCGTACGATGTAGGGAAGCTGCGGGACGGTTTAATACGAGACGAACGGAATAAGGTCGAGCAAATAAAGAAATGAAATATATGTCCACTAATCAACACAATAAAAGCCGATAAAGTTAATGGCCGTAACTGTATGTAGATGTCAAAAGAGAAGCTAGCTTGAATCCAACAAGAGACCATGCTGTTTTTTATATTTGTTTCCAGTTTTGGATACCGGGAGATGTTTTCTCCTTGACGTCTCAAGGTCTCAATAGTCGCTTTCAGCTTAGGAGGTAGTAACAAACTGAACACTATATACAGTGAGCGAATCAACACCATGTGAATGAAACAAATGACTCACCCTTGGATAGAATCGTCCAGATTCTTCATGATTTGGTCAATCTTATAGAAAGAGAGCTACATTCAAGTGAGTATAAAGGACATTGGACTGTAATCCAGCGTAACCGTCTATTCATCAACATATAAATGGTTTTCTAAAAGGAGGTTTCATTTTGAATAACCTGCTATTTGGGCAGATGATAAATTGTTTAATTCACTTTTTGGTCGTTGTGAGGCATCTTCTAGGTCGGCAATAGTGAAACTGGTGAAACAACTTGAGCTGTTGGAACAAGCTATATGAAAAATCGAAACTGTGTGCGAGGGAATTTTCATCGAAAAATTATCATCAGAGGATACGTTAATAAGCAGAATTGCCACATTCGAGGCTCGAAAAATCCATTGTTGATAAGTTATTTCATCCTCAACGTGTCATTGATTGGTGCGGTTTTTTAACCTGGCGATGAGATTGGACCTTCCCTTTTCGATAGGATGGTGCAACGGTTACGTACGGCGAATGGATTGCGCTGTGAGTAATAATGGTCGGAATCGGAAGCTACTAATGTTAGAGAAGTTTATTTTCAACACGATGACTCTACGTGCTACACAAGCAATTAAATTTTAAGGGCCGATGTTGATTTCGGAGAAAACCAAATTATTTAGGAAATTATTGTCAATTCTTTTTATTATGATAATATGGTATATGGTTCAATTATGTACGGAACAAAATAACGGCCAAATGGCCGCCACTACCTTGGCAGCACACCTTCACCCGATGGTTCAAATTTTCGATGACGTTTTGGCATAATTGAGGTTCTTTGCCGTTAATGTGCCGAATTATCTCATACTTTAGCTCTTGAATTGTTGCTGATTTATCGACGTACACCTTTTCTTTCAAATAACCCCAAGAACGATGTCTAACGGTGTCAAATCACATGATCTTGGTGGTCAATTCACATCGCCACCACGTGAGAAACACGGCAATTGAATTTGTCGCGCAAAAGAGCCATTGTTTCGTTAACTGTGTGGCAAGTGGCACCGTCCTGTTGAAACCAAATAAAGTTCACATTCATATCTTCCTATTCGGGCCATAAAAAGTTCGTTATCATCTCACGATAGCGAACACCATTCACAGTAACTGTCTGACGGGCCTCATTTTGGAAAAAATAAACGGCCCGATGATGCCACCGAACAGCCACTCTTTGTGGGTGCATTGGTTTTTTGACGATGACTTTTGGATTATGATTCGCCCAAATACCGCAATTCTGCTTATTGACGAATCCACTGAGGTGAAAATGTGCCTCATCACTGAAGATAATCCACACTGTTACCATTTTTTGCCACTATTCTGACCATTGACGACTTTTGAAATGTTCAAGAGACTTTAGTTCTTGAGTCAATTGCACCTTATAAGCGTGTAAATGCAAGTCTTTATGCTTAATGTTCATCAACGATGAGCGTAAGATGTGCAATTGTTGGGCACGACGACGAGTTGAGGTGGACGGGTCTTCAGCCACACTATCGCGAATTGCAGCAATATTTTCTGCAATACGAGCTGTACGACCATGCACTGGTGTTTTAAAATCTCCTACAGACCCGGTTTGTTCAAATTTATTCACGATTTTTCCGATTTTACGCACGTTTGGACGATTAAATTGAACGAAAAAATCACGAAGTGTATACGATATGCATTTTGATCTTTAGACTTTTTTCTTTGGGACAAGTTCAAAATAGGGTCCATGCCATACTCCACAATCGATTCAAGGCTTTAAAAATGGAATTCGCGAAGTTTTCTAGTACATACAGTTGCAAATGTGAGAATTGGTCAAGGACACTTTCATGAAAAGGATATGGTGCAGCAGGCGTAGCCGTGGCCGCCATTTGTCTGATATTGTTTTCAAATTTTTCCTAAGAAACATTCATTAATTCTCTTCAAAAGTACTGTGTTTTTTAAATATTAAAATGAAACCTCTTATCGGGCAACCCTTTATATACCGGGAGTTTCTTTTAAGCTGAGACGATCAAATATCTCGCGAATAATAGCCACTTTACGGAAAACATGTTCACAATCTAAATTTAATCATACCGCGGGGGAAATACATTAGTGCAAAAACAAATCTCCCACCCCCTCTTTGTAAGTGGGGGAGGGGGGTGGGGTAACTGATACTGATTCTACGACTAAAAGTAAACGTATAATTTGAATGAAATATTTTGTTCGGTTCATGATAGATGGCGATTTCAAATGATTGTACACAACTGAGAAGTGTGTTTGGTTGAATTTCAGCACACTCATTTCTGATTTGCTCAATCCGGTTCTCGCATGTTGGTGGTTCTTGTTTGTAAATTTTGTCTTGAGATAGCCCCACAAACAGAAATCTGGCGCAGTGAGATCTGGTGATCTAGCGGGCAAATATATTGGACCAGCTCTACCGATCCAGCGACCATTAAAATCACGATCAAGTAGTTTCCGTCTTACTTCCAAGCTCAAATTTTCAAGTAATATTGGCAGTTCATTTTCCAAAAAGTTTCGGTACATTTGACCATTCAAGCTGCCTTCAATAATGTGGGGCATATGGTTTTTAGCCAATTATTCCACACCACACGTTGACAGTCCAAGGACGCTAATGTCCAACTTGACGAAACCAGTGCGGATTTGTAACACTCCAATAATGCATGTGATGTCGATTAGCCGTTGAGAACACGTTCTGTTGTATTTGTTCACGTGCTCATTGACAAAAAGTTACCCGATTTTGGAAATCAGATGATACTTGTGTCGTTTTAAAATTCTCCACACACTGGTTAGGGACTATGCGGAATCGTGACTATTTCTCGTATACTAACATGATGAGTATGAGCCACTGCTGCCAATACAGCGATTTCAAAATTGTCTCCAGTGACTGCTGCTCTACGGGTCCTCTTTTTCGGTTGAACATTTCCATCAGTAATAAATTGTTTGATAGTACGGCCAAATGAAGCACGTGAACGAATTCTATCCGGAAAACGTTGAGCGTAAATAGCAACAGCATTTTTAAGATTTCTGCCAGTTTCTCCATAAACCAGAACCATTTCAATTTTCTCTGCCACAGTTAATCGCTCCATTCTAAAGTATTTTGTCGTTTATTTTCCAATTTCGAAAAACATGAAAATAAGAAATAACACAAAAATTTTAGAGTTGAATGCGTGTGTTCTAAGAAGAAGAAATTGAAAATATTGAATTTCATCGATTACAACGCCATCTATAATGAACCGAACAAAATATTTCATTCAAATCATACGTATACTTTCAGTCGTAGTCTCAGTATCTGCAATAAAAAATATGGCTTCCTATCTTAGTTTAAAAGTTACCCCCGCCCCGCCTACAAAGCGGGGGGTGGGGGATTATTTTTGTGCACTAATGTATTTCCCCCGCGGTATGATTAAATTTTGATTATGGACATTTTTTCCGTATAAGGTGGATATTTTTCGAGATATTTGATCGGCTCAGTTTAAAAGAAACACCTGGTACATATACAATTATATATTTCGATCTGGGATATTATTTCCTCCAAATCAGAATAAAGATGAGGATCTCACTTTATTGAATTCAACAGTTTTTGAAAATTGAGGAAGTACCAAACTGTAACCTTCAACTACGGAGCAGCAATCAATGTGAACCATGGTACCAGCTTGCATCGAGAAAGTGGTTGGGACTTTCTACAAAAAATCATTAAGCCAACAGATACAACCAGTGGGCACGTGCCACAATTTTAAGCATATTTTTTCTAAACCATTCATCATATACAAGACCAAAGTTGTGGTTTATGTTGTATTCCCCCAGACGCATCTCCAAATTAATAATAAAAATTAAAACTCATTAAATATAAAAAAAAAAAAATTCGAATAAAAATTCTGAATTAAACAATAAATTTAGCTAAAAAATATTTATCGTCTGTGTCCCTACGAAAAGGAGATGAAAAACAAAAATTTGGATATTATAAGGAAAATTAATTGTCCATTTTCATCTTGGGCTAAGAAACCACTGTAGATCTTTTGTCATTCTTTGTTATATAAAAAATATTCCACTTAGATGTTTTATTGTTCAACATTTTTATTTTATTTATTTAACTTATATTTATTATAATAAAATATAAGAAATATATTTATGCGATAAGAACCAGCACATTGTCGGATTCTAATCATATCGTATAAAAGGGGAGGCCCGTGCGACAGTACGATATATAGTCGAAATGAAATTTTTTTTTGAAGCAGCCACTTGAGAACCAATTGCTCTTCTCGTAAATATTATCAAACGAAATGCGGAAATAATTCAAATCAAGTTGAACGTATATCTGAGAGGTTTCAAGAAGATCACAAAATAACCTCAAGATTATTATCACTTATTTAAGTCGAAGATCTTGTGTGTACGCGAATAGTACAAGAAAAGGCTTTTCTTCTAGCACGCAGTGTTTTTTTTTTGTGCTGACTCTATTAAAATCGTATATATAAGAAAATTGATTGATGTTGAACGATGATGGTGATGATGATGATGGGTGAAGCAAAAAAGTTGCTTTGAAAAAAGAAAACTTGAAAGAATTTTTTTTCCTTCTTGAAGAATACTTTAGAGAATACAATATTTGAATGAGTTTGAAATAAATTTTATGTATGTTGAGGGTGATGACATCAAGAGAGTATATATATGTGTGTGTGTGTGTGTGTATGTATATAAAATTGAACGGTTTGATGTTATTTTTGGGGAAAACAATTTTCATAAATTTTACAATTTTAATGGAATTGGGAACCAATTGTGAATTGGTAAAATTTTATAAAGCAATTTCGACTACTTTAAGAACTCACTATATAGGGAAATACCTATGGTGGTAAACTTTTCTATTCGTATTGAAAGCCGAAGTTTAGGATTCATCAATGCTTACTGGCGATGGCAGTTCCTTTGAGGAATTCTGACCATCGGCTTTTTACAGCGGAATTTCAAACGGCGATTGTGGCACTTTAAAAATGTTGACTGGTTAGGAATGAACAAGTTCTTTCAAGAGTTCGAATGGCGTTCTTGCTTTGCCTTCGGTTATATTGACCGGGTAGCTATTCTAGTGTCTACTGTCAGGAATGGAACAGTTCATTTCTTCCAGTTTCTCTAAGCAAAAAAGTTTAACAATCCTTGGCACAATCACGACTACATGTATTTCCAACACCCGTCAGCTGAACATCTATCCGAATTCAAGGTTGCGAGAAACCTAGCAACACGAACGACTACCCAAGTTAAACTAGAATACGAAAATAAGGTTAGGGCAGAGTTGCGGCAGATTTTAGATACCAGCAACAGCAATCGAAATTTTTCGGTCATTTGCTCGTAAAGGCGTGGAAAACTTTTTGGAAAGCAGGAAATCGTCTATACCACTTCTCAAAGATATGGAGACAGTATTTTTTCCACTGCCAAGAAAAGACTTAAAATTTACTGCTAACTCCAACTCAGCTCAATCTTATTCAACACTACCGCCGCATTAGATTCCGACCTAGAGTTGTCGCCAAAGTTCTTGCAAACATTAACCCAAACAAGTCAGCCGGTCCGGATGATATTCCCCCAATTGTACTCAAATATTGTTATAAATCCTTGTCAAAGCCACTTTCATGTTTTTTCCACCGATCCATGTCCTCTGGCATTTTTCTTCAGAAGTCGGACCCTTCGAATTATCATCCAATCGCTATTGTCTCTGTTCTTTCCAAAGTATACTTGAGACGATAATCAATTTAAAACTGATGAAATATTTGGAAGATCACCACCTAATTTCAAAACGTCAGTATGGTTTTCGCCGAGGACGCTCAGCCAGAGACTTAATTTACGTGATCACTGAAAAATGAAACAGGTGTATCCATCAATCTGGTGACTGACAAGTCATTGCGCTTGATATTTCGAAAGCATTTGATCGCGTGAGGCACAAGGGTTTACTGTACAAACTGAGGGCAGTTGACCTTCACGGTTCCGTAATTCTATGGGTTGAGAATTTTCTTTTCTGTTGTAAAATCCAAGTGATGGTGGATGGTGCGACTTCCATTTCACATTCTTTAAACGCTGGTGTCCCTCAAGGATCCGTCCTTTCTCCAATTTTTTTTCTAATCTTTATCGATGATCTTGTATCATCAACGCTCAATTCAATATATTCTTATGCTGATGACAGCTCACTCTCCTTTTCATTCTGCTCACGTTTTTCAATTCATTGCGAAACGATGTTCTCTCAGAAAGAATTGCTATATGAAGGATCGCTTTAAGCGTAATCTCATTACAATTCTGGAATGGGGTGAAGCCAACAGGATCTAATCCCAACAAATTTCAATCCTGCGTTTTTTCTCGCCGAAATGATGGCTATTCGCAATCTTTTCTTATTGGCAAATCCAGTTTGGCTACATCTGATTCATTTTAGATTCTCGGCTTGACTTTAACAAAGAAAATGTCGTGGAATGAAGAAATAAATAAAGCAGCGATTAGTGCAGCTAGATGTCTTGAATTTCTACGACGATGTAAGTTTTATTTTACACCATCTAAAACACTTTCAATTTACAAGAGCTATATAAGAGCCAGACTAGAGTATAATTCTCATATTTGGGCTGGAGCACCAAAAACACATCTGCACTCGATCGATTCCAATGCCGAGCATTTAGAATGATCGCGGATGTTAATTTATCTTTTAATCTCGATTCCCTTTCACACAGGCGGAATGTGAGAGCTTTATATGTGTTCTACAAATACTTTCATGGTCGCATTGCTCATCGGAACTTTAAGAAGACCTTTACACAGATATAATCTGGAAATTGAATTCACCAGGACCAATAGGTTCCAGAACTTGTTTTTTGTTCGGAGTGCGCGAGTGTGGGGTGAGCCTAATTGTGGAGCGTTTCCCTTGGCGTATAATTTAGAGAGATTTAAACGTAATATCAAAAGTATGAGACTTTAAGACTGAAACCATCCTTCCCCTCCTTATTATTACTAGTGCTGTGTCTTGTTGCGCAAGAACCATTATTGCCGTATGCGACAAATGTCTTGACCCATTTTGTATAAATCCAGGAATATTTCTGTAAGTCTACTGTCATCTCTGTCCTGGTTCAACCTACTCCAGTTTGTTATGATAGCCGAACACGTCTGTGCGCTTTGTGGCATTGAGTGCAGAACCTGAAAGGGTTCCAGCCAATTTTAATAAAAATATACGGTACCATCACAAGCAAGGCAGATGAGTACACTAAATCGACAGTAACCGTATCAACCTAAATCTTCAATTTATTGCTTCGTCGGTTTAAAACTTATTAGATGTACAGTTGGGCGACCCAAAGTAATATTGGAAAGCTATGTTATTGCCCATAAAACTTTATTTATTGTGTGTCCAGATTTACGATGGAACAGCATTGGAACTCTTGGCCATATAAAAAAAACAGGGTAAGAGAATTTTTATTTGAGGACACGACTAAAAAATTGGCCATAACTTTCATATTCAGCATCAATAAAAAATCAATCAAACTGAAATATCATCCAAATGCGATTTAACAAAGCGTGAAAGTAGAGTTCAAACTAATTGCTCTACAACAATAAGCTAAGATGTCAAACGAGATCTTTTTGAAAGTACTGGAGCTAAACTGAAATTCACAAAGTGATAGCTTACATCTCGAAGTGAAGTCGGGTCGAAGCAAATGAGGAAAGAAACGAACCTTGCCGCTTATATAAGTACACCTATATGGTGGTTCTGAAATAGCAGATCTCTAGATTATTTGTGACAATGGTCTGTGTGTGTTAACTGTGGACCAAACGTCACAGGTTACACAACGTTATCATATCCCAACCAAATCGAATCAATAGTACAGTGACACCACTAAAAAGTTTTGGAAAATGGTGATTTCGTCCCTGTTGTAGTAAAATTTAGTCAGCGACTGTTAGCCCAATGTTTTGCTAACGAATTCAAATCGTTATCATAGAGCAGAACTTCAAAGGAACTGGCAAATTTCTTACCTTAAGCTTGTTTGGTATGTGACTCGGAGGTAGAATTTGAACATCCCTAACAATAGTAGCTTACTTATTCAAGGAATTAACAACTGCAAAGGACATTCGGGTCTCTCGTTTTTCAGTACCACCTTGGAGCAGCAGTTTTGAATAATAAAGGACAAAACAGTAATACGAGAGGTAGTACAGTTACACCACGCAAGTGTACAATTTGTTTGAATCATCAATCCTGCAAACAAAGCGCAGTTAACCTGAAAGCTGACCTTCTTTAATGTTGAACCAAATTGGAAAGCGAAATCTAACTGAGTGTCTACGCGTACTAGAATATGTTGTAGAATAACAAAGAATTTGGTGTTATTAGACCGACTCACTTCGTCTATGGGCACACTACTAGCGCCATTCTTGAAGTTGATCTTCAACTAAAAATCCATATAAATAGCAATAGCAACTAGAGTACTTCACAACTCTCCAAAATGGATCTTAATCCAGATCAATTTGATCTTGTAAAAAAAAAAGTTTCAGCCGGTATGGAAGAAGTGGTAGCATATGAAACCTGTGAAGCACCAAAATCAGTGTTGATATTGCCGCAATCAAGAATATAGGAACAGAGAGTAGTTCTCAAATCCCAAATTAATAGTTTTTTCCGAATCTTTTGTTTCGAAATAATTACAAGTTGATAATGTGACCCGAATCTCAATCATGCTCAAGAGAGAATAAGCTCCGTTTGTTTAGTTTCCTTTTCCGAGAACATAAAATGAGAATCACTCTCCATTTCAATATCAAACCAATATCGAGCATGGGGCACATAGTCACAGCAATGACCTCACTCTTTGCTGAAATTATTTCAGTTTACTCACCCTTATTGAGAATTTGAAGTTGAGAAGTATTCGATTTCATATCGAACTAATGTAAACTCCTGAATACTGCTACAAATGGAGCAGGAGGCACCGGTTTCGAATCCCGATAAAGGCAGGATAAGAAAAAGGATTTTCATCATCGATCGTTTGGGCGAGACTCAGTTGATGTTACAATCTTCCATGTCGGGACTATAGGCTGGCATGGAGCTATGCAATGTGCAGATGGTTTCTATACGTAAATAGAACCTATAGCCGGAGCGTAAAGCAATATAGTGAGAAGGTACAATGGGCCAATATAGCCTGAGTGACAGATAACACTACAAAAAAAATCTTTTGCTACAACCTAAAATGACCAACTACTAAGTTATTTGGTCTATAAATTGTGTAGCTGAACGAACTCATTGAAAAAACTGATGAGAACTGTCAACAACAATAATGATTCCCTTAAGTTCAGCTATACTTTGTTCAGAAGGTTTTCATGACCACGTAGTCCCAGAAGCTCCAAATTTTTCTTACCTATATTCGACAGGACTCTACCCAATTAAAATTTATAAACATTCGTGTCACATAAACAACTGGCATGGACATTTGAGTCTTTAAATTCAGTATATGGTGCTTACATCATCTGTCCCATACCACCACAAGGGTATTATGTGGAGGTACCTATTCCGATCTTTGTTGATACTGTTGAAAAAACATGATTTGAAATGACTTGGACTAGACCCTTGTCTTTTCAAGACTTCCGTTAGACGAAAGTGCAATAATAAATCTATGGGGAAATCCATAGCTTTAGTACGCCTAAAGCGGCTCACTTTCGGTTCTCTTAATAAAATATTTCATTGAACACAAGTTATCCTAGATGGTTGTTATTGATATTGTCAAAATGGGCAGAATTTCGTCAGAAGAAGAAGTTTGCGTTTGCACCCTGCCTCTATCAGGCTTTGATCGGGTTCGAATCCTGATAGGGGAAGGGTGCAAACGGAATTTTTACACCACATTACCAAATTACGATCTAGGGTATGATGGAACACAACTATGACCCTCTGTTGGAGTGCAGAACTCAACGCACGACCCATCTTCCATGCCAGTACTATAGGCTGGCAACGAGATATGCAATGTGCAGATGGTTAGGAAAATCGGACCTATAGCCGTATGTGCTCGAATTGGCTGTAATGGCGTAAAATTAAGGACGTAGGGAGTGCCTTGAGCGCCAAAACAGATTAGAAATAAACAAAAAAACCTGTTTATAACTGCACGCACCCACTCGTGATAAATAATATCAAGCAGAAGCGAATTAAGAAGTTCGACGTGGGTTGGTGCTTAATCTTGTAAACCAAGCTCTACGGATTACTATTTTCGAAATCGGCGACATACTTTGGAACCGTTCCTATTTTGCTTTGTTTATTCCATTCAAGCATATCTTTCGCAATTCTATTCTATTCTATAGGTTATACATAACAGAACAATGATGCCCAGCTATGAACCAAGACACAAATGCACAACCATCAGGGGTGAGATAGACACTGAAAAAAAAAAACACTTGCTGATTCCAGTGGAAAAACCTTTTCTTAACTTGAAAAAAGAAGCAGGTCGGAACCAGACCAAAAATAAGAGGGTATCCTCCTGCTCTGAAGTTATAGGTTAACCAAAATAAGGACTCAGGATATGTCAAAAGCGAAGAGATTTTGTCAAAGATTCTCAAGCTGAAGATGGATTTAATCAAGAGACTTCCAGTTCTATCTTGGGTAAGAGATACCCGGTCGAGATCTGCAGCCAATGAACTTTTGGTATTAATCACATAAATTACAGACTTAAATGAAATTTGTTACAATGATTTTACAGCAGTTATCGTAAAAGTTAACGGTATCATGTCTCTGGCGTTGATCTCTGCTTATAATTCCCATATGATTCACTTTTCTTTCTACTCAAGAGTTTATCAAAGCTAATATATATATATACATATATATATATATATATATATATATATATATATATATATATATATATATATATATATATATATATATATATATAATATATATATATATATATATATATATATATATATATATATATATATATATATATATATATATATATATATATATATATATATATATATAGTACGCACAATTTATGCTATTTTAATCATTGCCGCATACCTTGTAAACTTACACCATGTATGCTGGAGCAACTTGGATCTAGTCATATGGATGTGGGCAATATATATACCTACTTTTTTGACATCAATTCTTTGATAATGCTTCCAGTGCGATGACCTTTGCAGCTGAAAGAAAAAGCATAGAGATGACACTTGTTCGATGGATTAGTGCCACACTTAGTGCCAAGCAGAACTTGTGCCTACTAAGGAATGACTATGATGATGTCCTCAAGGTGATGAGTTTTATCTGAGTTCTGTTTGTGTCTTCTGGTCAACTCAATGCTTATCGAAGTAAACGACAGCATATTTCACAGTCAGGTTTATACCGATGTCATTCCCATAATGCTGGTTGGTAAATATCGGGTTTTTCAATAAGAGCGATATGATTTCTTTTTTAAAAAAAAATCCTATGTTAAGGTGATTGAAACCTTTGAATAAAACGTCATTTAATGGCCTCCACGACTTCTTCTGCAGGAACGAATTCGATTAATCCAAATTTTGACCAATTTTTCCACTAAATTATGTCGTTTATCATGAATAGCAAGTTCAATATTGACAAATACCCTCACAAGATAATGGTGTTAAACCACAACTTCTTGGAGGTCATTCAATATCCAAACTTTTCTCGCAATATATCAAATGTTGCTCTTGCTGTGTATGCCCGTCGTGTTGGAACCAAATGTTTTCAAGATCAACTTCTTCCAATTTCGGCCATAAATAGTTGGTTATCATTGATCTATACCGGTCTCCATTGACAGTAACTGGCTTCATTTCGAAAAAAAAATACGGACCAATGATTCCAACAGACCGAAAATCACACCACACTGTCAATTTAGGTGAATGTAATAGTTTTTCCTGAATAATTTCTGACAGTTTTGTTTATTTATCGCACCACTTTGATGAAAGTCAGCCTCATCGGTGGGTCGTTTACGGTGGTCCAATGGCTTTAGTTCTTGATTAAGAACAATTTTATATGGATGCAAACCCAAATATTTTCTTAAAATCCACCAGGTTTGAGACAGTCCCAATTCTTGAGAACATCTGGGTTTGACAAATGGCGGTGTTCAGCAACATTTGCCTTAACGTTAGCAATATTTGCGTTTCTTTGTGTTATTGCCACTGGAACATTATGTTTAGAAAATGTACTCACTCTTGGACGATTGTTACTACTATAAAATGGAAAAAGTGCACGAATTATTTTGATAATAAAACTGAATAATTTGTAAACGTTGTTCTTGCGTATATCTCATTGTAAACATTACTAACTACAATGAAACAAAAAATGACAGATCATGACATATTACAAATGGCCGAAACGTCACTTAACAATCATATCATTTTATATATTGATGTACGGAACTGAAATAAAAATGAAAATATTAAAGTCACGCATAAATGGGTAAAACAAAATATATCTACCTGTTGTTCGGTTGGTCGGAGATACCTCGGTCCCTGTATACAATCCCGCCCTTTCTTTGGCACTGGCCTGTTCAAGATGAAATGATCACAGACTGAAATGACAAGGCGAAGGAAATTGCGGCATAAACCGCAATGAAACATATGAAATGAATCAAACAGGAAAGAGACTGGATACGAAACACTGGCGAACACATGGATACGAAATACTTACCGGCGAAGATAAGCACAAACACACGTATTCGCAACAGGCAAGCCACATACATATAACATGGAACATGAACAGGAACATGAATAGGATATAACATATATGTAGGTGCATTGGCCGGCCGCCAACACACACGACATAGAGGTATTACAGTAAACACTCACAGGAAACAATAACCACAATGAACAGACACTTATTCTTAATAACATTAACACAAATTCACGGTAAACAAAAACACGGATGACGAATTACAACGCGAAAAAGCACAACACTTTTGACATGACCTTGATATACGTCAGATCAATGTCAAATATATTGCCATGTTGATGACAGAATGATAATCAACTGTAGCTGAATATTGTGCTGAAATATAGATGGCGGAAAGAGCAAAAGATAACTTACTGCCCGATGTGCAGTGCGATACGAAAAAGTGATATAACGGTGATGTTTGTGGTGGAACGAGGCTTTTTTTTGCTTATGTTGGAGGTGTGAAGTGAATGTGGAAGATTGAACAAGTATGAAAGGAAATGAGAAAAAGATTGAGTTAACTCGAATAAAGAATGATCTAAGACATTATAAATATAAATAAAAGAAAATCAAGAAAGGGAAACTGAGTTTTAGTGGCAACAAAGGAAAATAAATAAAGAGCACCTCGTCCCAGTTGTCGACATAAAATAAGATAAACAAGTGGAGGGGCTCGCGCCATGCCACGTGGATCAAATCGATTATGGAGTGGGACGCGAGAGATCGCTGTGCATGGTCGACATCGAGAGATAGCCTTACACGTGGAAAAACAGGTTAGTGCCCTTTTTATTTTCCCCTTTCCAAATCCTTTGTCTAACAAACTTCATATCTCAACAGCATAACCTCCCAATTGTTACACCCAGCCCGAAGGTCTCTAGACAACCGAACTGAACTCGTAAGCGCAGGCTGGCGCCCAAAATCAAAATAAATTTGTTTGCTAATTGGGAAGGCGGAGGAAGAGAAAAGGGAGAGGACGGCTCAAGATTAACTTACGTCGGCGTTGAAAGCTAATTTGTAATATAGTCAAGAAATATAGTGTCAAAATATAAATAAATTGTTTAATTGCAAACGCGCATGTCACAACTATGTCATTAGATGCAAATGAACATTCTAGTTTTAGACTTGAGTCAAGAAAACAGAGAGAGAGAGAGAGAAACAAAAGAGATGGTGAAACCTTATTTTACTAGGCTCCCAGTCCTTTTTGAATTATGATAGATGCAATCAAGATCGGCGAAAATGATTTAGCCCTCATTTAGCGTCTTACTGAACAGCACTGCTGTACATAATTTCAGTACCCGCGATACTACAATCCGTATAGATCCAGATCATGTCTACATCGGTTTCGTGTACCTAATTATATGTCTCACATACACCAGATTTAAATTTCGAAATATAAATTTTTCATTTTAAACCTTTCAACCTATCTCGCAATCAATTAAATTAATTAATTTTTTCCCTAAGTATCATGTAAAGTAATTAAATTTACGAGAGTGTATCTTTCGATATTATATTGTCTTAGAAGATGGGGCACCGAAATTAATTTTATTTATGCCTAGGTGGTGTGTATATGTGTGTGTATATATGTGTATGGGTTATTCGTAATGTGATAATCCTTTTCATGAAAACCTCAAAACAAGAACGTAACAACAAGTCGGAAAATAAAAAGAAAATTCATTAATTATATTTATTATTACAACAATAATATTAATTAGAAAAACAAAAACAATAAAAATAAATTATTTTTTATTGTGTTTGGCGGCTAATTTGAGTTTTTCCGTGAGTGGGGTGAATGGGGTGGGTTAGTCGTTCAAATTTCGAGTGCATACACTTGTCGATAGGAAAATAGACTTTTACGAAGACACACTCTGAGATATAATGACGATTGAACGATTTTGCGAGACGGTTCACCCACCTAAGTGGTTATTATAAATTATATAACCAAAACTTGTCTTTGTCATAAAATAATTTCAAGTGCTGTTGTGTGGGGGTTTATTAAAGCATAAATTAGGCTGTTCTTAGTAATTTGATAAAGATAAAGACATTTTTCGGCGAATGAACAATATTAAATATAATTCATTAAAATAACAAAGACAAATTTTAATGATTGGCTAAAAATTTTCTATTGTACAATGAGTTCTTGAGAACAGTTCCCGGAATTCGTATAGAAAATATGATCGATACATTCTAGGTATGTCGTTGAATTATGCGAACGTAATCGACATATGAAAGACACCGACGAATCGATACTGACGTTTGTCAATCTTCCAAGCAAATGCCATATTGTACTGGGTCAATTTCCCTTTCTCCTTTTAAAACCGGCTTAAAATTACGGAGGGTTCCTGGATATGTATAAGTCCAACTCATTTTGCTTTCATTCTCTCTGTGATAATTTTTGTTTTGTAATCGAGAGGTTAATAACCTCTCACACGTTAATGATACCGGCTTTCGCAATTTTAGAGACGCTGCATCAATATCTCCGTCTGTGCTCTCTTTCTATTTATCAGGCGTCTCAAAAAATTATGTTCACTTAATTTCTTCTAAACGTGAACTATTTGATAACAACTGCTTTGACTCTCAGCAAAGTTATATCTCGGACTATTTTAATAAAAAGATTTCATTCTCTTTGAACCTTCTATCAATTCACTGCAAATATTTGGTGGATGGTTGGCGGCGAGTCAGATTGGTTTTGGTGAGTTTAACTGGGGAAAGATCATTTACTCTGCCATATTATACTCTCACAAATACATTCATTTGGAAACATGAACACATCTATGTGTATCCTCCCAATACACATTGAAGATGTGTTTGGTTTCAAAAGGACGAGCTCCGGGTAACATGCAGCGAACAGTACCACGATATTTTTCCCGGCCCTTGCAAGATGGCGCAGAGAGCAATTTGATATTGAACCAAGACCTGTAAGGCACATGTGTATCTTTTATTTTCAGTATACCAACGACAAATATTCGAGCCTGTTTCATTGTGTTTCAGTATCTGAATGTTTACTGTCCCATTCATACTCGAATAGGTAACCAATTTTTTCCCCCTTGGGACTCAGGCTTGATTGGACTCACACTCTCAATCGTGAAATCTGAATAAAAATCGTAAGCAATACACTCTATGGGGAGGTATACTCCATGTATGGAGAGCAGGAGCACAAAAAGTGTCAAAAGCTACTTTATGTTCAAAAGTTCCCAAGGGTGGGCTCAGGGCACCCAAAGGTGAAAATTAAACACAAACAGGCCTATTTATCAGTCAATTTGTTTTACTGTGGGTACCCCGTAAACTTCATTCAGACTGCTTATAGTTGATTCAAGGCAATTATAATTTTCATAACAAGTGTAAAAAAACAGTTTAAAGTAAGAAGCTTGGTCGGCTAAAAAGATTCAGATACAACAATCTCTGTTACTCATCTCTTTTGCATAGAGTGCTTTCTATGAAAGTTACAGCAATTTTCGCTTCATCGACCTTTAAGTTTGACGATCTGGCCTTTTACTTGTTTCGACAAATTTTCCCCAAAACGACAACTAACTCAATGGCTGGAATAAGGGTGTTGGACAGTATATTATGCATTAATATTATAAAGATTACAGCAGCGCCTAATTACCAGAAATACAAAGATCAGTAAGCAAAAGGACTCTTTTTCCACAGGACGCAATGCAAGTACGAGCATCACCAGCTTCTACCAATGACAACAATGGTACCGTTGAAATTTTATCCACGTTGAAACTCTGCCTGTATACCCTGCGTAGTACAAAACTCAAACCGACTCAAATCTTTTTGGATGCGACCAACAGTGCTTAAATCATAGTTTATTGAATCCATATATTGTAAAGCTTCAAAAAACTTGTACAACAACCAAACTCGCCGAATCGATTAAAATTAAACCTATTAAACCGTCCAAAGTCGTTCGAAATAAATAGAATCGTTTGGTTGGTATGTATAGACAATGTGAAATCCACCAGCTAATATTTTTCAATATCGGAATCACAATACTCGTATACGTACACACACAACATCACTTGAAAACGATTTAATCAAAATTTGTGTCCTCGCCGCAGACAAACAAAACGTTCGATGTAACAATGAAGCGGTGATGGACATATAAAACATTCAACTGTCGATTTGTTCTATAGCGCAATGCAGTTATCCCCGAAATACAAAACCGTGATGTCTACACACACTATATATGTGATGTATTCTATTGGATTTTTCATCGTACACATACGATGGCCAATATTGTACATGTACTCGAATATTCAATATTTTGGTTTTCTCTGTAATCGTACCCTACAGGCATTTTTATGTATACGAGTATCTTTAGATTTTTGTAGTCATGGAGTAAAATCAACCTCGTCTAAACCATACTTTTATCAAAATATAAAACACAAAAATTCATATTTGACAGAATTTTCAATTTTTATTTTCAGTTAGATTGGTTGTAACTCAAGTTTATGGTTTCGGTTTGACACTAATGAAATTAAAACTGATAGTGTGGTTCATTTTTAAAATCTTTGAATCTTGTACCGTTGAAATTTGACTAAGGATTTTTGAACTTTTACGAACAAGAGATATACCATTCGCAGGAATCGAAAACTTTTTATATTGAGGTAAAAGATTCTACCTGACTTACTCAGCAAGACAGCTTTTGATAAGAAAGCTTTTGGATATTGATCATGGTTTCTGGGCATTGTACTTAAGCTGACATTCGTATTGACGAAGATCGTTGTTTAAATTAAGCAACAAAATAAAGCTTTTAAGTAAATTTTTGACCTCAAGAAATAAACAATTTGACCTCATTTAATATAAAAAAATGGAAATTTTTAGAGCTCTCAAAGATTTGAATCTTATACCATTGAAATTTGATTAAGGATTTAAGAGCTTTAACGAACAAGAGACAAACCCTTCGCAGGAATCGCCACCTTTTTATATTGAGGTAATAGATTCTACCTGACTTACTCAGATAGAGAGCTTTTGAAAAGAAAGCTTTGGATATCGATCATGGTTTCTTTGCATTGTACTTAAGCTGAAATCTGTATTGAAGAAGATCGTTATATTTATAGTAATCAACAAAATCAAGCTTTTAAGTGAGCTTTTGACCTCAAGAAATAAACAATCTGACCTCATTAAGAAAAATTGAAATTGAAATGAATTTTTGTAAATGAAATTTTTAGAGCTTTCAAAATCAAGGAAAGCAATCTTCTAAAATGGGTAAGCTTTTTGTGGTTAGGTAATCGATACTACCCGACTAGCTCAGGAAGTTTGAAATTGTATTCTCTGTTGTGAAAGTCTGTTGCAAAATTTTTGTATATCTATGATGGATTTTCAGAATTGTTAAATTTAAATCCAAAATCCAGTTTGAAGAGTATCGTCATTGTTATATTATGCAACTACAAAAAGCTTTTATTCAAAATTTTGGTATAAAGTTTTGCTGAAACCGTTTGACCACATAAAATATAAAACAAAAGTAGACTAAAAAGGTTGTCAGGTTAAGCTACGCGACCTTCTAGAAAGTGCAAGCTTTTCATAATCAGGTGATTAGTTCTATCTGACTAACTCAATAAGAGTTAATTGGTAAACTTTTGTAAGAATATTTGAAGAAGAAGGCTTGTATATCGATCACGAATTCTCGAAATTGTTAAAAAATTAAGCCCGAAATTCGGTTTGAAGAGAATCATCATCTGGTACTAAGCATTGAAATAAAGCTTTTAATACAGCTTTGAATTGGCAGTAAGGTTATATTTGTAAGAAGAATCTACAAACTAGGGCAAAACTCTCGTTTTGTTGAAGAATGAACGAACGTGATACACCTTATTTTGATTTAACAAAGCTTGAAACAATTTGGCCTTATTAAATATAAAAAATGGAATTTTTAAAGCTTTTCATCAAAGCACTCCTATGTCTTAGAAATGGTAAGCTTTTCGTTTTCAAAAAATGGATTCTACCTGGCAAGTCAGAAAAAGAGGATAAGTATACTCTCGTGTGAAAATTTGTCAAGAAAGCTTTGAATATCGATCAAGAATTTTCGGAATGGTTAAAAGGAAACCTGTAACCCAATTTGAAGAGGGTCGTCATCGTAGTACTAAGAAACTACATAAAGTTTTGGATTAACAGTAAAGTTGTTTTTGCTATCAAATCAGTCCTCAAATTAAATTTAAAATATGGAAGCACGAACGTGGAAATTGAAACAATTTGACCTCATGAGTAATAAAAAATTTGAGTTTTTTAAAGCTTTTATACTCAAGGGACATGATCTTCTAAGACATGTAGTAAGCTTTTTATGTTAGGGTAAAGGAAATTTCCTGGTTAACTCAAAATAAGTATGGATTAGTATACTCTCGTGTAAAACTTTGATGAAAAGCTTTGTACATCGATCATATATTTTCAGAAATGCTAAACTTTAGCCGAAAACCCAGTTTGAAGATAATCTAAAGCTTTTATGCTAAACTTTAATCAAGAAATGGTTTTGCTAGGACTATTGACCTAGGTCTGAACCAAATTTTTTTGTATGAGACTCGTTGGTTTTACAACTATCGTATATTGATTAAGAAGAGGTTGAAACAGTTTTCCTACATGACATATAAAAAATTGAAATTTTTAAAGTTTTCACGGTCAAAGAAAATACCGTTCTAAGAAATCGTTAGCTTGTTCTATAAAAATAAGGGATCTTATCTGGTTAAGACAGAATTAGTGTATTAGTGTTCTTTCGTGTGAAAGTTTGATGTGAAAGCTTCGGATGTCAATCAAAGATTCTCGGAGTTGTTGTAATTAAACCAAAACTTTGGTTTGAAGAGGATCATTATTTTGGAAGCAAGCAACGAAATTCATCTTTGAATCAAAATTTAGATTGAAAATAATTCTGGTTTTACTAGAAGGAGTATAAAACTAGGCCTGAGCCACCATTTTGAGTATGGAAGCTCCAAGATGGTACAGCTGTTTGAAATTATTTGAACTCATAATTTCATAAAATATTGGAAACTAGAAGTATCTACATAACATGTGTCTGAATACTGTGAATCATGAGTGTTCTGACTTCTTAAAAATACATAAACTCCTGATTGTGCAGTTCGCATCACCATCATAATATTGATGGCTCCAAAGGTTATGGAGTATGCCAAATCTGTTGAAGTACGTAAGGACAATGAATCTGGAATGTAACTCAATCTCAAACCTGGATTAACGATTTGGAAAAATGTCGGTTTACAGAACAAAACGTACTACCGATATGAGTATACATCTGAAATAATAAAGAATATAATCGGTTGACAATAGGCTCAGATTGGTATTGTGTGTATATATAAATGGAGAGTGAATACAAAAAATCCATTTTCCTCTCGGATGAAGATCCTTTTATTAAATAATTGATTTCGCAATCTTATTTTAATCCACAGAATTTTGTGTAATCTCATCAACGCGATACAATTACGAGAAAATACGAATTGGATGAATCAAACCACGGTATAAGTCTATATACTCGTTACAAGTATATCGTATAGCATCATCTCGAAATGAAATGGTACAAAAGTGAGTGGAAAAAATCTTAAGTCGGTTATAGGAAAATTAAAAAGGTTGTTGCACCCTCGGTATAAAATATAAGATGCTGGTTTCTTCCCCTTTTTTAACTCTCGTATAATATATATAATATATATAAAGAAGTAGGTACTAGTGATAAATATTATTAAGTTTTAACGAGGTAAAAAGGAAATAAAATTTTCAAGATTTTCATTTCCCTGTTTATTTTTTTTGTATACTCCGCGGAAAAAAAATATTGTTAGGGTAGTTAGGGTGCGGAGGGTGTGCGGTTACAATATTATTATTGGACATTTATTGTGTTTTTCGGTCGATTATTTTTTGAAATGTGGTGTTTGATAATATATATTTGGAGATGTGGGTTGGCGGAGGACTAATATGAATTATTTACAGAAGGGTCCTCATACACAAAAGATGAAATATTTGTGATGGAAGCATGATGTAAAATAATGCACACATCATTAAATAATAAATTCTATTCAACAAATTACGTCGCACCGATAATCAGTAACATGTTTAACGGAGAGAGCTTTTGATGATCTCAATAATGTTTAAGAAGATAATTGTGATTTCGATTGTTTGTGAGTGTGTATTTCTGAATTGAACCACACGGATCAGTTCATTAATTTAAATCTTACTACTTTTATTTTTAGAAATTAAAGACTCTTGAAAAAGCTTAAAATTTAATCGTTCCTCGTCTAAAATTTGAACTTTCAACTATATCTAATCACATTGACAACAAAAATCATTTGTAATTCAAAATTTGATCTTGAAACGATGATTTTGTTTGATTCAAAATAAAATTTTAATTATGTTTTACATTCACATTATTTTTGAGAAGCTTAAAAATAGAGCTTTTTACTTTACACAAAACTAAAATTATTCCTCATTCAATAATTTATTAATACTCGAAATAACTTGACAAGATCTTTATTGTTGTACTATTTTCATGAGCTTTGGTAAGCTTTCCTGTCAATTGAGTTGTATATAAAAATTGTCCACATAATGTTTGTGTTGCAATGAGTCACTTATTTATAATATGTTAAATAATTAAGTGTTCGACAACAACAATCTCTTCTGGTTCAAAGTGTGAGCTTTTGTTAGCTTATTTGTCAAATGAGATTTGTTCTTGACAACGGACTTACAGTGAAAGACATACATACACTGTACCAGGACCTGTACGATCGATGCATTTATATCAAATTCAACACGGAACAAAAATATGTGGAATTCTTAGAAGAGGCAACGGTTTTGGTGTTCACATACACAAATGGGAAAACAACAGAAGTTACGGTTAAAGGTGCTAGTGGAACAGTTCGTTACGTAAGAATGTTTAATTTACCACCGGAAATTGATGACAAAACCATAAGCGATGCAATGCTCCGTTTTGGCAACATTATGTCAATACGTCGAGAAAGATTTGGCGCCAATTCACTACTACCAGTATTTTCGGGTGTAAGAGGTATATATATCGATATTGAAAGAGAGATACCGCAATTCATATATATACAAAATATCAAAACCAGAATTTTTTACGACGGTATGAAAGAGCGGTGTTTCAAATGCGGAGAACACACACATAAAAAACAAAACTGCCCACAAATTAACTACGAAATGAACGAGTTATCACAACAAAAGCAAACAGCACATTCTCAACTACTACCATCGTTAGAGAAAGAAACAAGTGTATCAATACACTCCGATCACACACAGCAAAACAGTAATGAAAAAATGAAATACAGTGACATTGCAAAAATTACAAATATACAACAGCAAGCAGAAAAGAAAATCGAAAATATGCAACGAATGATTAATATTAAGGAACATATAAAAGACAGAAAACTGGAAACCGATTCATCGTGTATGGACACGGAGAGTGAAGAAGTATCTGACAATATAAGCAAGCGAGGGCGACCCATAAAAAAAGGCAGATATACCAACACTAAAAACCGTATTGCGTTTATGGAGGAACATAAAAAAGCAACGGAAAATACACAAAACACAATCGGCAACACGTTTATAACACCATCACTACCGAATAAAATAAGCAACAACGTAGAACCCAAATAATACGGTTAACAAATACAAAAACACAACAAGTAAAACAACAATAAAATAAAAAATTATAATCTATTATATAATCAACTGGGCAATAACAAACAACATGAAGCAACAAAATACAACAGCAACCAACATGAAGGAATCACTTCCAACAACAATCAACACAAATATTTTTTTCAAAATACAACATTATAACCAACGAAAATAACGCCGATGAGGGACAAAAACATCAACTAGTAACAACAAGTGACATCAAACCACAATGGCTTACACCAAATTAAGTATGATGAAACTTGAACGGATATTCCCGGTTTACATCTTTTACCCGGTATGTAATATTTTTAATGTGTAATTGAGGAAATGAGTGATAGAATTGTTATTGGCCAGATAAATACTCAAAGTTTATATGCCAAAAAAGATATGTTGGTAAATTATCTGGCCAAGAACAATATGAATGTGGTCCTTATTAGTGAAACCTGGGAGCGTGTGAATAAGACGTTGAATGTAAGAGGGTATAAATTCCTTTCCAAACCAAGAAGTGACGGTTATGGTGGAGTGGCAATACTGTATAAAAATAGTATGAAGCTCCAACAACAACCGCTTCCGACGTTTGAAATTATAGAGGCAATTGCCGCATCGACCACTAATTTGGAAAGGAATTTATTACTAGTAAGTGTGTATGTAACCCAAGCACGTGAGGAAGATGAAAGAAGAAAAACGTTGAGTGATTTGAAGAAACTGTTTGAATGGGTGAGAGGTAAAAGTGACTTGATAATTGGAGGTGATATGAATGCGCATGCTAGAATGTGGGGTTGTGCTAATAATTGTGTACGTGGTAACCAGTTGGCTGACCTAATTCAAGACTCCGATTTAGTGCTCTTGAACGATGGAAGGCCAACTAGGATGGCGAATGTAGGCGGTACGGCCAGTGCACTAGATCTGTCCTTGACATCTATTGAGCTGGCCGGCCGAGTCACTTGGAATGTCGAAGAAGAGAATTTGGGTGGAGATCATTTCATGATTAAAATAATCATGAATGATAATAGAATGTTTAAAAAAAAGTGTGAAATAATGAATAGTAGGAGATGGGTGCACGAAATGAATGAGATTCTCGGAGAACATGAAATGAGTCAATGCCAGTTAGATAGTGTGATAGACCGAGTGAATAAAAAGTGTATTAAAATTGTGGATCTGAAAGATATAAGGGTACATGGATGGTGGAATAATGAAGTTCAATTCTGGTATGAAAGAAAGCGAATAGCCTTGCGTGAATTTAATAGGAATAAGAGTAGTGAAAATAAAATTTTGTATGGTAGAATGAATGGAAAGTTGAAGAAGGCTATTCGCAAAGCCAAAAGGAAAAGCTGGCGGGAATATGTGTCCCAAATGACACATACCACAACAACTAGGGACGTATGGAGTTTCTTTAATCGAGTGAATGGTAAATATTTAAATGTGAGTAATGTGGTGAGTGAGAACCGCGAAAAAGGTGTAGAATTTCTTAGAATGATTTTAAATGTGGAAAATGATTTAAATGAGCTAAATGAAGTTGAAAGAATTTGTGAAAATGAAAGTTTAGATAGAAAATTTGAGTGTGAGGAGTTCCGACGAGTGTTAGACAATTCTAAATCTACCACTCCCGGAACAAATCGTGTTAGTTACAAAATGGTGCAGATGTTGAATGAGTCAGCAAAACAAAATATACTTGAGGTAATAAATAAAGTGTGGATGAGTTCAAAAATACCAGGTAAATGGAAAGAAAGCAGAGTGGTGGCCATTCCTAAACGAGATCGAGATCCGAATGTGGCAACAAATTATCGCGGCATATGTATGTTAAATGTTTTTATAAAATTGTTAAATGGAATGATGAAAGAACGAATCGAACGGTTTATGAATGAAAATAATTTGTTGCCAGCAACAACATTCGGATTTCGAAAGAACCACTCTGCAATTGAGTGTGTGGAAAAGTTTGTGTGGGAAGTGAAAAAGGATAACATGAAAGTAGTTGCGGTATTTTTGGACATACATAGGGCTTATGATTACGTGGTTCCGTGGAAATTGCAACAAATTCTTTCGAAATTTGGATTTTCACGGAAAGTGTGTATGTGGATAAAAGATTTCATGAGTGAAAGAAAAATTATTTTGAACGGAAGCGGATATGGGTTGGAAGGGGTGGCGAATATTGGTCTTCCGCAAGGGAGTAAGATATCGCCAACCCTGTTCAACCTATATACGAGTGAGATACACCGCATCAATGCTGAAAACCAAATTCTTCTGCAATTTGCAGATGACTTTGTGGTTATAGGTAAAGGAAGAAGCATTGATGCGGCGGCTCAAAAGGCGCAAAAGGGGGTGGATGAATTAATGGAAAAAATGAAAGAACTTAATTTAAGAGTAAATGCTAGTAAGTGTGCTTATATGAGTTTTAGAACGAATGATGTAAATGTTAACATTAAGATAGACAATACTAGAATTGAACATGTGAACACGTACAGGTATTTGGGTATTTGGATTGATCGACGCATGAATTTTGGAAAGCACATGAGTATTTTAAAAGACGATTGCAAGAAACGCTTAAATGTAATTAAAAGGGTGAGCAAACCTAAATGGGGTGCTCACCCAAGTGTGACTGATATGTTAAGAAAGGCCCTTATTTCCTCCAAAATAGGATATGGAATTAGTGTGTATGGAAATGGTTCAAAAGGGGCGTTTAGCCAATTAATGAAAGTGGAGAATGCGTGTGCCAGAGTGGTATTGGGCGCGATTAATTCAACCCCAATACATACTCTGTGGTCTGAAATGGGTGAATGGCCGCTTGATTACAAGAGAGAGTGGATCATAGTGAAAGAGACCGCGAGAATGATTATAAGGAAAAATGAGTTTTGGAATGAGATGGTAGTAAGGCTTCAAAATAGGGCGGTGTACAAACCAACATATAGATCCAGCATTGCACTTGAACATATGGATATGTTTTTGAGTATAGGTAATGCCGGTCCGCATCCCGCTCCTAATAACCTTACTGTGTGCATGAATATGGAGGAGTTCAATAAGGGAATGAATGAAGTCATCGCTAAAATTATGTTTGAGAAAATCGGTCAAGAGTATTCGCAGCACGTAATGATTTATACAGATGCTAGTGTGAATGATAACGGAGTAGGTGTGGGTGTATTTATGTCAAGAATGAATGTGGAGAAATTTTTCAAAGTGGATAACAGCATCTGTATAATGAACGCAGAACTAATAGGAATATATGAAGGATTAAAACTGGCTGTGAATGATGGTAATCGGAAAATAGTAATATTTTCCGATTCCAAGAGTGGAATAGGTTTGGTTAAATGTGGAGGTGGAGTACAAGGCAATGTGTATGTGGATATGATTTTTGAGTGTGTTCGTATCTGTCAATGTGATGTGACAATACAATGGGTACCATCACATCGACAGATCGAAGGGAACGAAAGAGCTGATATGTTAGCAAAGAAGGGTACAATGAATGAATTGGTTCAGGAGTATGAAAAGAAGGATGTAAGAGATGTACTTCGAATGATTCAGATGAATCTGTGGAGAAAATGGGAGTGTGAATATGAAGATAAATGTTTGATAAAAGGAAAGAAGTACAGAGAGTTGTGCGCTTCTCCTTTGAGAACCCCGTTCTATAAGGAACTCAAAGGAGATGTACGAATGTTAAGAACAATTGAGAGAATCAGACTGAACCATGGAAATTGGAAAGAATGCTTGTGGAAACGTCGATTGAGTGAGGAGAAAGATTGTGTGTTGTGTGACATGGTGGAGGATGTTGAACATTTGATATTAGTCTGCCCAAAATACAATCGTGTAAGATCATGCTTCAGCATCCTCCACAATGCAAATAATTTAACCAGAGTAATGAATGGGGGTGGTTTGGCTTATAAGGAAATGTATGAATTTGTGAAAATGAGTAATATAATAATTTGAAATCAACAGCCAGAAAGATGTAGATAGGGAATATCCAGTTCTCTACCGATAAATAAAATAAAAATGTAACAAAAATGTAAATATTGTATGTGGCGACATGGCTGTCAATTATTGGAGCCAAGCCTTAATAAAAAAAAAAAAAAAAAAAAAAAAATCAGTCACTAAATTGGTCAACAAATAGTTTGCTTATTTATCTATTAACAAACTAAGTATTTGACAACAACAACTATCGTATCACATTGACAACAACAATCATGTCTAGTTCAATCTTTGATCTTTAAACAAAAATAATGGTTGAATTGAAATTAGATTTTAATAATGAATCACACTCATAATATTTCAGAAAAGCTTAAGTTTTGAGCTTTCAGCTTTAAATTTCAAGTCTAATATTATTCAGGATTTAATTATTTATTTATATTTGGGATAATTTGACTCGATCTGATGATCATTGTTGTACAAATTTCTTGAGCTTTGATAAGCTTTTTTTGTAAACGACTTGTATATTATTAATTTCAACATAATATTTGTGGTGCAAGAATTCACTTAATTGATCAAATGTATTAATCTCTCGGTTAGTAAATTAAATATTTGACAACAACAACAATCGTATCACATTGACAAACACAATCTAATCTAGTTTAAAATTTGATCTTTACACGAATATGGTGGTTTAATTGAAATTAAATTTTAATAATATATCACACTCATATTATTTCAGAAAAGCTTTAGTATTGAGCTTTTTACTTTAAGTTTCAGTGCTAAAATTATTCCGCATTCTATAATTTATTTATAATTGAGATAATTAGACTCGATCTGATTTGAACTGTTGTGAAAATTACATGAGCTTTCATGAGCTTATTTGTCAAGTGACTTGCATGTCAGCATTATATTTGTGTAACATTGAGTTAATTAAATTGCGTATTTGACAACAACAACTATTCCATACGACAGCAAGATGTAAATTGGGGAATATCCAGTTCTCTACCGGTATCTGTAATTAAATAGAATATAATAAATTGTAAACTATAGATATGTGGTGGCATGGCTGTCAGTAATTAATATAAAATATAAAATAAAAGCCTTAAAATAAAATAAAATTGACAACAAAAATCATTTGTGATTCAAAATTTGATCTTGAAACACTGATTTTGTTTGATTATATTTCACATTCACATAATTTTTGAGAAGCTAAAATATTGAGCTTTTTATTTTAGACAAGACTAAAATTATTCCTCATTCAATAATTTATTTATATTCAAAATAATTTGACAAGATCTTTATTTTTGTTCTATTTTCATGAGCTTTGGCGAGCTTTTCTGTCAAATGATAAATGTCCACATTATGTTTGTGTTACAATAATTAATTGGTCTTGTTTATTATTTCTATTCAATAATTAAGTATTTGACAACAACAATCTCTTCTAGTTCAAAATTTGAGCTTTTGTAAGCTTATTTGTCAATTTTCTTGCTTATTTTGAATATCAAAATTATATTTGTCTTACAATGGCTCAATGATTGGTATAATTCATTATTTATGTTCCCATTAGCAAATTTAGTGTTTGACAACAACAACTATCACACTGACAACAACAATCTTTTCTAGTTTAAAATATGATCTTTAAACGAATAATGTGGTTGAGTTGAAATTTATGTTCACTAAATTTTCTCATTTATATTATGTGAGAAAAGCTTAAATATTATGCTTAGTACCTTACATCAAAGGAATAAATTATTTATGTTCGAGATAACTTGACTCGATCTTATTATCATTGTTGCATAATTTGCATGAGCTTTGTTGAGCTTTTTTGTAATCGCCTTGCATATCAATAATGCAAAGCTTTTTTGTAATCGCCTTGCATATCAATAATGCAAACATTATATTAGTGTAGTAATCAAAAAATCAATCACTAAATTGAGCAAGAAATGTATTGCTTATTTATCTATTAACTAATTATTTGACAGCAACAACTATCGTTTCACATTGACAGTAGCAATCTGTTCTAGTTTAAAATTTAATCTTTCAACGCATATTTCAATTAATTAATTTTTTATTGAAATTTAATTTTAATAATATATTACACTCATATTATTACAGAAAAGCTTAAGTTTTGAGCTTTCAATAGATTCTATTATTTATGTATTTTACTATTGTATTTATTATTTGAGATAATTTGACTCTTTCTGATTTTCATTGTTGTACATATTTCATGAGCTTTTTTGTCAAATGACTGGCATGTTAGCATTATATTTATGTAAAAATGAATCAATAAATTGATCAAGTTTTTGTATTAGCAGTTACGTATTTGACAACAACAAATATCCTATCACATTGACAATAACTATCATTCCTGGTTTGCAATTTGATCTTTAAATGAATACTGTAATTGGTTCAAAATAAGTTTATATTTCATATGTATGTTATATTTTAGAAGCTTAATAATAAGCTTTCAACTTTAAAATTTAAGTCTAAAACTACTTACGATTTAATTATGAATTTATACTCGAGGTAAAATAATTCGATCGGATTTTCATCGTTACAAAATTTTCATTAGCTTTGGTGAGCTTTTTGTTAATTTTTTTGTTTATAAGTAACTTCAACATTATGATTGAGTTTCAATGAGCCACTGAATTGGTTTTGTCTATTGTTTAGTTATCTTTTAAAAATAAATGTGTTTGACAACAACAATTTCTATCCGATCTACATTGACAACAACTATCATTCCTTGTTTAAAATTTGATGTTGCATAATGTTGAATTAAAATGAGTTTTCAATATAATAAAACAAATTCATATGATTTCTTAAAAGCGTAGATTTTGAGCTTTTAACTTTAAATTTCAAGCCCAAAATTTTTCTGCATACAATTAATTATTTATATGCGGGATAACTTAAGTTGATCTAAGATACATTGTTGTACAGTTTTCCTAAGCTTTGATGAGCTTTTTTGTCAAATGACTTGTACATTATATTTGGGTGAGCTACTAACCTGGTAAGCAAATTGTTTGCTTATTTGTCTATGAACAAACTAGGTATTTGACAACAACAACATTCTTTCTCAAATTGACAACAACCATTTCTTCGATTGAAAAGTTGATATTTAATCGAAAAAGTTTACTCGATATTAACTAATTCTCAATAATATATCACATTCCGATTATTTCAGGCAAGCCTAAATATTAGGCTTTCAATCTTAAATTTGAAGGCTAAAATTATTCATCATTAAATTTTTTCGAAATCGAGTTAACTTAAGTCGATCTTATTTTTTTTGTTGTACATTTTTTATAAGCTTCCTCAAGCTTTTGTGGCAAATGACTTGCAAATTTATAATGTCAACATATCACAATGAGTCACTCATTGGGCTTATTAATTGTTTATTTATCTTTTAACAAACGAAGTATTTGAGAACAACAACCACCCCATCATATTGACAACAATAATCATTCCTTAAGTTTAAAATTTGATCTTTAAACAAATATTGTGGTCTTGTTCAAAATTAGTTTTGAATAATATTTCACATTAATATCATTTCTGAAATGCTTAAATATTGAGCTTTCAAATATAAAGACTAGAATTATTCCTCACATAATTACTTATTTTTATTCAAAATAACTTAAGTCGATTTTCATGTTGTCCAATTTTCGAGAGCTTTTTTGTCAAATGTGTTGTATATTATTTATGCCAACATAATTAATTAATATAATGAGTCACTAAATTTATTGTGTATGTATATTATCAAATAAAGTGTTTGACACACTGAAAGAAATAACTATGCATAACTAACATAAAATATGCAAATACCCTATCGTTCTCGAGCCTAGTAGAAATTGACGCAAAATATGAATTCGTTTGCATATTATATTATAAGTTAATAAAAAATTTCAGAAATTAAGCATTCCTTTCCTATATTAACTAGAATTTACTTTAAAATTTAAGTAAATTTTTTCTTGATTGAAGAAAATCTTTGCATGAAAGTAGAAATCAATCATGCATTATTATGAATGAAATAAGCAAAAAGTGCATGAAATTTCCAAGTAAATAAGATTAAATTAATGCTATTTGTACATGTATAAATAAGTAAATTTGAATAAAATCATGTAATTAATACATAACAATTATATTCTTTATACTCAAATCACCTTATAAATTTTCTAAAAATATGTCAAACTTACTTAAATTTTTATAGCATTATTTGCATGGTTCAAGTAATAATTTCTCAAATATTAAAATAAAAACATAAAATTTGTTAATTTTAATTAGTATTAAATCTTTATTTAAACGTATACCATTCATATATTAAATTTATTTAATACAAACACATATGAACATTAACCATGATTTTTAGGTCTTAAATTGGTTTATGACCCAAAACTCATCTACGGCACAAAAAGCACACTTATTGACCTAAAAGTTTGGAGCCTCTTCAAACTTAAACAGTACCTCAAAGGTATGAAGCTGTACCTGAAGATCTAGTTGAATGTGCGTTATAGCCCTTTGCAATACCTTTTTGCTTGTTACAAATAGATTAGCAGGAAAGATCAATGCCTCTTGCACTTCTTTAGTTGAAAAACGTAAGATTATATTTCATCTCATGATTGTTAGCTCCTGTAAAGATGATACGTGACACTTAATAGACTTATAAAGCTACACTATTATATTTGAGATCCAAATATCCCTTTTACATTCTTTTTTCATGCTAATTAAGATATACGAGTGCCAAGAGAAGTTTAGATCTATTTTTCAAGTTTATGGTCATCTGCGGTATCGTTCCATTTCACAAATTCAATTTCTTCTTCTGAAATATTGTAAATAAATGCATAAATGATATAACATAATAATAAATATAAAACAAATAAAAATGGCATTCAAGTCCAAAATATTTTAATCGATTGATAGATCAATAATTGAACAGTAATAATCAAACAATGTATTAAACAACTGTGTATTCTTATTGTGGGAGAAAGGAATACATATTATTTATATTTGATTAAAGTAGACTTAAAATGTATTACTATTCACTTTAATCTTAGTTCTGAATTTGTTTCACAATCGATAAAAAATATTCTATATATGGTAAATACCAAATGTGTTCCTCACCTTGTTCATGTTTGCATTTTTCTTATTATATCTTCAATTTCAATAATTTAACTCTTTACAGTTTTCTCTATTATATTCTCCTTTTTACAAGTGAGATGAAAACGGCTGCATTTTCAAAGAACAGAAGAACCAATATTGAAATATTTAAATATAAACTTTAAATATGTATTATCTTTCCAATAATTTGTTTTTTTTTTTTATATACAAAAAAAATAAAAAATTATTATTGGCAAAACCTATAAAATTTATCTATTTACAAACCTGATTTTCTGACGAAAAAATTGTACAATTTTTTCCAAACCACTTTTTCCAGAAGTAATTCCATTAATAGTAAAGTATGGCCGTTCACCAAAAAATTTATTACACAGATTATAAATATAAATAATATTCTTCACTTAACTATAATTACTGACAACTAATATTCTTCATTAAAACACTTGATAAAGAAGGTTCCTTTGTTTGTACAATAAACGTATTAAAACTGACCTATTATTGCACTTGTCACTATTTCATGGATTTAACAATAAAACTAACTTCGTATTATATCTAAGACAATTATGCATGAGTTTAGCAAAATTTGTGTATACTATGCAATTTCATCTTGAATTTAGCAGGTTCTTCATTTAATAAGAATTATTAACTCATTTCCAACTTACACAAAAATATTGTTCAAAATATAATAATCATCAAAGTAGCCAAATACTCATAAAAATATTCGATTCAAATGAGTAAATTTTTCTTGATTTATGTAAATTTACCTTTTCTGGAATGATGATAAAATTTACTTATTTTATATAGTAACTGTATAAATCAATTATATTTTGCTAAAATTAAGCAAACCATGATATAATTTTGGTTTACTAGAACTAAGAAAATCGTTTACTTGTTTAATGTAAATTATTTTTTTCCGTGCAACAACAATCTTTTATAGTTTAAAATATGACCCTTAAACAAATACTGTGGTGTGGCTAAAATAAGTTTCCAATAATATTTCACATTCATATTATGTCGAAAAAGCTTAAATAATAAGCTTTCAAAATTACATTTCAAGACTAAAACTATTTATATTCCAGATTACCTAACTCTATGGGATTTGCACTGTTGTAAAACTTCAACGAGCTTTGTTGATCTTTTTTGTGAACGATTTGTATAATATCAATGTTAATAAAATTATATTCGTTTTATAATAGGTACCATAAGGTCTTATTAACTGTTTATATATCTATACAGGTGTTTGACAACAACAACAATCGTATTACATTGACAACAACAATCTTTTCTAGTTTAAAATATTACCCTTAAACGAATACTTTGGTGTGGTTAAAATACGTTTCCAATAATATTTCACATTCCTATTATGTCGAAAAAGCTTAAATATTAAGCTTTCAAAATTTTATTTTAAGACCGAAACCGTTTATTTCTATTCGAGATAACTTAACTCGATCGGATTTTCACTGTTGTAAAACTTTCAAGAGCTTTGTTGATTTTTGAACGATTGTGAACGACTTATATATAATTAATGTTAAAACTATATGTGTGTTATAATAAATCTCAAAATAGGTCTTATTAATTGTTTATATATCTTTTAAGGTATTTGACCTCATTCCAATTTCAACAACGGTCGAGTTAACATCGAAGAGAAGAAAAAAGAATAAAAATAATAAAAATCAAACGCAAAGTTAAAAGTAAAGTGACAAGTGATAAAAAGTGTTATCCAAAAATCTAAACGCAATTTTGCGTAAAGAAAATAAAAAACCATCATTTATACCTGTAAAAAGGTTGAGGAATAAAGTTAAAAATGGAGAGTTTAAGAAAAAATACGGCGAAGATACAATTTCAAAATGCAGCTCCAAAGCCAACCGATCAAGAAATGATGAGATTTGTTCTTGACAACGCACTTACAGTGAAAGACATACATACACTGTACCAGGACCTGTACGATCGATGCATTTATATCAAATTCAACACGGAACAAAAATATTTGGATTTCTTAGAAGAAGCAACGGTTTTGGTGTTCACATACACAAATGGGAAAACAACAGAAGTTACGGTTAAAGGTGCTAGTGGAACAGTTCGATACGTAAGAATGTTTAATTTGCCACCGGAAATTGATGACAAAACAATTAGCGATGCAATGCTCCGTTTTGGCAACATTATGTCAATACGTCGAGAAAGATTTGGCGCCAATTCACTACTACCAGTATTTTCGGGTGTAAGAGGTATATATATCGATATTGAAAGAGAGATACCGCAATTCATATATATACAAAATATCAAAACCAGAATTTTTTACGACGGTATGAAAGAGCGGTGTTTCAAATGCGGAGAACACACACATAAAAAACAAAACTGCCCACAAATTAACTACGAAATGAACGAGTTATCACAACAAAAGCAAACAGCACATTCTCAACTACTACCATCGTTAGAGAAAGAAACAAGTGTATCAATACACTCCGATCACACACAGCAAAACAGTAATGAAAAAATGAAATACAGTGACATTGCAAAAATTACAAATATACAACAGCAAGCAGAAAAGAAAATCGAAAATATGCAACGAATGATTAATATTAAGGAACATATAAAAGACAGAAAACTGGAAACCGATTCATCGTGTATGGACACGGAGAGTGAAGAAGTATCTGACAATATAAGCAAGCGAGGGCGACCCATAAAAAAAGGCAGATATACCAACACTAAAAACCGTATTGCGTTTATGGAGGAACATAAAAAAGCAACGGAAAATACACAAAACACAATCGGCAACACGTTTATAACACCATCACTACCGAATAAAATAAGCAACAACGTAGAACCCAAATAATACGGTTAACAAATACAAAAACACAACAAGTAAAACAACAATAAAATAAAAAATTATAATCTATTATATAATCAACTGGGCAATAACAAACAACATGAAGCAACAAAATACAACAGCAACCAACATGAAGGAATCACTTCCAACAACAATCAACACAAATATTTTTTTCAAAATACAACATTATAACCAACGAAAATAACGCCGATGAGGGACAAAAACATCAACTAGTAACAACAAGTGACATCAAACCACAATGGCTTACACCAAATTAAGTATGATGAAACTTGAACGGATATTCCCGGTTTACATCTTTTACCCGGTATGTAATATTTTTAATGTGTAATTGAGGAAATGAGTGATAGAATTGTTATTGGCCAGATAAATACTCAAAGTTTATATGCCAAAAAAGATATGTTGGTAAATTATCTGGCCAAGAACAATATGAATGTGGTCCTTATTAGTGAAACCTGGGAGCGTGTGAATAAGACGTTGAATGTAAGAGGGTATAAATTCCTTTCCAAACCAAGAAGTGACGGTTATGGTGGAGTGGCAATACTGTATAAAAATAGTATGAAGCTCCAACAACAACCGCTTCCGACGTTTGAAATTATAGAGGCAATTGCCGCATCGACCACTAATTTGGAAAGGAATTTATTACTAGTAAGTGTGTATGTAACCCAAGCACGTGAGGAAGATGAAAGAAGAAAAACGTTGAGTGATTTGAAGAAACTGTTTGAATGGGTGAGAGGTAAAAGTGACTTGATAATTGGAGGTGATATGAATGCGCATGCTAGAATGTGGGGTTGTGCTAATAATTGTGTACGTGGTAACCAGTTGGCTGACCTAATTCAAGACTCCGATTTAGTGCTCTTGAACGATGGAAGGCCAACTAGGATGGCGAATGTAGGCGGTACGGCCAGTGCACTAGATCTGTCCTTGACATCTATTGAGCTGGCCGGCCGAGTCACTTGGAATGTCGAAGAAGAGAATTTGGGTGGAGATCATTTCATGATTAAAATAATCATGAATGATAATAGAATGTTTAAAAAAAAGTGTGAAATAATGAATAGTAGGAGATGGGTGCACGAAATGAATGAGATTCTCGGAGAACATGAAATGAGTCAATGCCAGTTAGATAGTGTGATAGACCGAGTGAATAAAAAGTGTATTAAAATTGTGGATCTGAAAGATATAAGGGTACATGGATGGTGGAATAATGAAGTTCAATTCTGGTATGAAAGAAAGCGAATAGCCTTGCGTGAATTTAATAGGAATAAGAGTAGTGAAAATAAAATTTTGTATGGTAGAATGAATGGAAAGTTGAAGAAGGCTATTCGCAAAGCCAAAAGGAAAAGCTGGCGGGAATATGTGTCCCAAATGACACATACCACAACAACTAGGGACGTATGGAGTTTCTTTAATCGAGTGAATGGTAAATATTTAAATGTGAGTAATGTGGTGAGTGAGAACCGCGAAAAAGGTGTAGAATTTCTTAGAATGATTTTAAATGTGGAAAATGATTTAAATGAGCTAAATGAAGTTGAAAGAATTTGTGAAAATGAAAGTTTAGATAGAAAATTTGAGTGTGAGGAGTTCCGACGAGTGTTAGACAATTCTAAATCTACCACTCCCGGAACAAATCGTGTTAGTTACAAAATGGTGCAGATGTTGAATGAGTCAGCAAAACAAAATATACTTGAGGTAATAAATAAAGTGTGGATGAGTTCAAAAATACCAGATAAATGGAAAGAAAGCAGAGTGGTTGCCATTCCTAAACGAGATCGAGATCCGAATGTGGCAACAAATTATCGCGGCATATGTATGTTAAATGTCTTTATAAAATTGTTAAATGGAATGATGAAAGAACGAATCGAACGGTTTATGAATGAAAATAATTTGTTGCCAGCAACAACATTCGGATTTCGAAAGAACCACTCTGCAATTGAGTGTGTGGAAAAGTTTGTGTGGGAAGTGAAAAAGGATAACATGAAAGTAGTTGCGGTATTTTTGGACATACATAGGGCTTATGATTACGTGGTTCCGTGGAAATTGCAACAAATTCTTTCGAAATTTGGATTTTCACGGAAAGTGTGTATGTGGATAAAAGATTTCATGAGTGAAAGAAAAATTATTTTGAACGGAAGCGGATGTGGGTTGGAAGGGGTGGCGAATATTGGTCTTCCGCAAGGGAGTAAGATATCGCCAACCCTGTTCAACCTATATACGAGTGAGATACACCGCATCAATGCTGAAAACCAAATTCTTCTGCAATTTGCAGATGACTTTGTGGTTATAGGTAAAGGAAGAAGCATTGATGCGGCGGCTCAAAAGGCGCAAAACGGGGTGGATGAATTAATGGAAAAAATGAAAGAACTGAATTTAAGAGTAAATGCTAGTAAGTGTGCTTATATGAGTTTTAGAACGAATGATGTAAATGTTAACATTAAGATAGACAATACTAGAATTGAACATGTGAACACGTACAGGTATTTGGGTATTTGGATTGATCGACGCATGAATTTTGGAAAGCACATGAGTATTTTAAAAGACGATTGCAAGAAACGCTTAAATGTAATTAAAAGGGTGAGCAAACCTAAATGGGGTGCTCACCCAAGTGTGACTGATATGTTAAGAAAGGCCCTTATTTCCTCCAAAATAGGATATGGAATTAGTGTGTATGGAAATGGTTCAAAAGGGGCGTTTAGCCAATTAATGAAAGTGGAGAATGCGTGTGCCAGAGTGGTATTGGGCGCGATTAATTCAACCCCAATACATACTCTGTGGTCTGAAATGGGTGAATGGCCGCTTGATTACAAGAGAGAGTGGATCATAGTGAAAGAGACCGCGAGAATGATTATAAGGAAAAATGAGTTTTGGAATGAGATGGTAGTAAGGCTTCAAAATAGGGCGGTGTACAAACCAACATATAGATCCAGCATTGCACTTGAACATATGGATATGTTTTTGAGTATAGGTAATGCCGGTCCGCATCCCGCTCCTAATAACCTTACTGTGTGCATGAATATGGAGGAGTTCAATAAGGGAATGAATGAAGTCATCGCTAAAATTATGTTTGAGAAAATCGGTCAAGAGTATTCGCAGCACGTAATGATTTATACAGATGCTAGTGTGAATGATAACGGAGTAGGTGTGGGTGTATTTATGTCAAGAATGAATGTGGAGAAATTTTTCAAAGTGGATAATAGCATCTGTATAATGAACGCAGAACTAATAGGAATATATGAAGGATTAAAACTGGCTGTGAATGATGGTAATCGGAAAATAGTAATATTTTCCGATTCCAAGAGTGGAATAGGTTTGGTTAAATGTGGAGGTGGAGTACAAGGCAATGTGTATGTGGATATGATTTTTGAGTGTGTTCGTATCTGTCAATGTGATGTGACAATACAATGGGTACCATCACATCGACAGATCGAAGGGAACGAAAGAGCTGATATGTTAGCAAAGAAGGGTACAATGAATGAATTGGTTCAGGAGTATGAAAAGAAGGATGTAAGAGATGTACTTCGAATGATTCAGATGAATCTGTGGAGAAAATGGGAGTGTGAATATGAAGATAAATGTTTGATAAAAGGAAAGAAGTACAGAGAGTTGTGCGCTTCTCCTTTGAGAACCCCGTTCTATAAGGAACTCAAAGGAGATGTACGAATGTTAAGAACAATTGAGAGAATCAGACTGAACCATGGAAATTGGAAAGAATGCTTGTGGAAACGTCGATTGAGTGAGGAGAAAGATTGTGTGTTGTGTGACATGGTGGAGGATGTTGAACATTTGATATTAGTCTGCCCAAAATACAATCGTGTAAGATCATGCTTCAGCATCCTCCACAATGCAAATAATTTAACCAGAGTAATGAATGGGGGTGGTTTGGCTTATAAGGAAATGTATGAATTTGTGAAAATGAGTAATATAATAATTTGAAATCAACAGCCAGAAAGATGTAGATAGGGAATATCCAGTTCTCTACCGATAAATAAAATAAAAATGTAACAAAAATGTAAATATTGTATGTGGCGACATGGCTGTCAATTATTGGAGCCAAGCCTTAATAAAAAAAAAAAAAAAAAAAAAAAAATCAGTCACTAAATTGGTCAACAAATAGTTTGCTTATTTATCTATTAACAAACTAAGTATTTGACAACAACAACTATCGTATCACATTGACAACAACAATCATGTCTAGTTCAATCTTTGATCTTTAAACAAAAATAATGGTTGAATTGAAATTAGATTTTAATAATGAATCACACTCATAATATTTCAGAAAAGCTTAAGTTTTGAGCTTTCAGCTTTAAATTTCAAGTCTAATATTATTCAGGATTTAATTATTTATTTATATTTGGGATAATTTGACTCGATCTGATGATCATTGTTGTACAAATTTCTTGAGCTTTGATAAGCTTTTTTTGTAAACGACTTGTATATTATTAATTTCAACATAATATTTGTGGTGCAAGAATTCACTTAATTGATCAAATGTATTAATCTCTCGGTTAGTAAATTAAATATTTGACAACAACAACAATCGTATCACATTGACAAACACAATCTAATCTAGTTTAAAATTTGATCTTTACACGAATATGGTGGTTTAATTGAAATTAAATTTTAATAATATATCACACTCATATTATTTCAGAAAAGCTTTAGTATTGAGCTTTTTACTTTAAGTTTCAGTGCTAAAATTATTCCGCATTCTATAATTTATTTATAATTGGGATAATTAGACTCGATCTGATTTGAACTGTTGTGAAAATTACATGAGCTTTCATGAGCTTATTTGTCAAGTGACTTGCATGTCAGCATTATATTTGTGTAACATTGAGTTAATTAAATTGCGTATTTGACAACAACAACTATTCCATACGACAGCAAGATGTAAATTGGGGAATATCCAGTTCTCTACCGGTATCTGTAATTAAATAGAATATAATAAATTGTAAACTATAGATATGTGGTGGCATGGCTGTCAGTAATTAATATAAAATATAAAATAAAAGCCTTAAAATAAAATAAAATTGACAACAAAAATCATTTGTGATTCAAAATTTGATCTTGAAACACTGATTTTGTTTGATTATATTTCACATTCACATAATTTTTGAGAAGCTAAAATATTGAGCTTTTTATTTTAGACAAGACTAAAATTATTCCTCATTCAATAATTTATTTATATTCAAAATAATTTGACAAGATCTTTATTTTTGTTCTATTTTCATGAGCTTTGGCGAGCTTTTCTGTCAAATGATAAATGTCCACATTATGTTTGTGTTACAATAATTAATTGGTCTTGTTTATTATTTCTATTCAATAATTAAGTATTTGACAACAACAATCTCTTCTAGTTCAAAATTTGAGCTTTTGTAAGCTTATTTGTCAATTTTCTTGCTTATTTTGAATATCAAAATTATATTTGTCTTACAATGGCTCAATGATTGGTATAATTCATTATTTATGTTCCCATTAGCAAATTTAGTGTTTGACAACAACAACTATCACACTGACAACAACAATCTTTTCTAGTTTAAAATATGATCTTTAAACGAATAATGTGGTTGAGTTGAAATTTATGTTCACTAAATTTTCTCATTTATATTATGTGAGAAAAGCTTAAATATTATGCTTAGTACCTTACATCAAAGGATTAAATTATTTATGTTCGAGATAACTTGACTCGATCTTATTATCATTGTTGCATAATTTGCATGAGCTTTGTTGAGCTTTTTTGTAATCGCCTTGCATATCAATAATGCAAAGCTTTTTTGTAATCGCCTTGCATATCAATAATGCAAACATTATATTAGTGTAGTAATCAAAAAATCAATCACTAAATTGGGCAAGAAATGTATTGCTTATTTATCTATTAACTAATTATTTGACAGCAACAACTATCGTTTCACATTGACAGTAGCAATCTGTTCTAGTTTAAAATTTAATCTTTCAACGCATATTTCAATTAATTAATTTTTTATTGAAATTTAATTTTAATAATATATTACACTCATATTATTACAGAAAAGCTTAAGTTTTGAGCTTTCAATAGATTCTATTATTTATGTATTTTACTATTGTATTTATTATTTGAGATAATTTGACTCTTTCTGATTTTCATTGTTGTACATATTTCATGAGCTTTTTTGTCAAATGACTGGCATGTTAGCATTATATTTATGTAAAAATGAATCAATAAATTGATCAAGTTTTTGTATTAGCAGTTACGTATTTGACAACAACAAATATCCTATCACATTGACAATAACTATCATTCCTGGTTTGCAATTTGATCTTTAAATGAATACTGTAATTGGTTCAAAATAAGTTTATATTTCATATGTATGTTATATTTTAGAAGCTTAATAATAAGCTTTCAACTTTAAAATTTAAGTCTAAAACTACTTACGATTTAATTATGAATTTATACTCGAGGTAAAATAATTCGATCGGATTTTCATCGTTACAAAATTTTCATTAGCTTTGGTGAGCTTTTTGTTAATTTTTTTGTTTATAAGTAACTTCAACATTATGATTGAGTTTCAATGAGCCACTGAATTGGTTTTGTCTATTGTTTAGTTATCTTTTAAAAATAAATGTGTTTGACAACAACAATTTCTATCCGATCTACATTGACAACAACTATCATTCCTTGTTTAAAATTTGATGTTGCATAATGTTGAATTAAAATGAGTTTTCAATATAATAAAACAAATTCATATGATTTCTTAAAAGCGTAGATTTTGAGCTTTTAACTTTAAATTTCAAGCCCAAAATTTTTCTGCATACAATTAATTATTTATATGCGGGATAACTTAAGTTGATCTAAGATACATTGTTGTACAGTTTTCCTAAGCTTTGATGAGCTTTTTTGTCAAATGACTTGTACATTATATTTGGGTGAGCTACTAACCTGGTAAGCAAATTGTTTGCTTATTTGTCTATGAACAAACTAGGTATTTGACAACAACAACATTCTTTCTCAAATTGACAACAACCATTTCTTCGATTGAAAAGTTGATATTTAATCGAAAAAGTTTACTCGATATTAACTAATTCTCAATAATATATCACATTCCGATTATTTCAGGCAAGCCTAAATATTAGGCTTTCAATCTTAAATTTGAAGGCTAAAATTATTCATCATTAAATTTTTTCGAAATCGAGTTAACTTAAGTCGATCTTATTTTTTTTGTTGTACATTTTTTATAAGCTTCCTCAAGCTTTTGTGGCAAATGACTTGCAAATTTATAATGTCAACATATCACAATGAGTCACTCATTGGGCTTATTAATTGTTTATTTATCTTTTAACAAACGAAGTATTTGAGAACAACAACCACCCCATCATATTGACAACAATAATCATTCCTTAAGTTTAAAATTTGATCTTTAAACAAATATTGTGGTCTTGTTCAAAATTAGTTTTGAATAATATTTCACATTAATATCATTTCTGAAATGCTTAAATATTGAGCTTTCAAATATAAAGACTAGAATTATTCCTCACATAATTACTTATTTTTATTCAAAATAACTTAAGTCGATTTTCATGTTGTCCAATTTTCGAGAGCTTTTTTGTCAAATGTGTTGTATATTATTTATGCCAACATAATTAATTAATATAATGAGTCACTAAATTTATTGTGTATGTATATTATCAAATAAAGTGTTTGACACACTGAAAGAAATAACTATGCATAACTAACATAAAATATGCAAATACCCTATCGTTTTCGAGCCTAGTAGAAATTGACGCAAAATATGAATTCGTTTGCATATTATATTATAAGTTAATAAAAAATTTCAGAAATTAAGCATTCCTTTCCTATATTAACTAGAATTTACTTTAAAATTTAAGTAAATTTTTTCTTGATTGAAGAAAATCTTTGCATGAAAGTAGAAATCAATCATGCATTATTATGAATGAAATAAGCAAAAAGTGCATGAAATTTCCAAGTAAATAAGATTAAATTAATGCTATTTGTACATGTATAAATAAGTAAATTTGAATAAAATCATGTAATTAATACATAACAATTATATTCTTTATACTCAAATCACCTTATAAATTTTCTAAAAATATGTCAAACTTACTTAAATTTTTATAGCATTATTTGCATGGTTCAAGTAATAATTTCTCAAATATTAAAATAAAAACATAAAATTTGTTAATTTTAATTAGTATTAAATCTTTATTTAAACGTATACCATTCATATATTAAATTTATTTAATACAAACACATATGAACATTAACCATGATTTTTAGGTCTTAAATTGGTTTATGACCCAAAACTCATCTACGGCACAAAAAGCACACTTATTGACCTAAAAGTTTGGAGCCTCTTCAAACTTAAACAGTACCTCAAAGGTATGAAGCTGTACCTGAAGATCTAGTTGAATGTGCGTTATAGCCCTTTGCAATACCTTTTTGCTTGTTACAAATAGATTAGCAGGAAAGATCAATGCCTCTTGCACTTCTTTAGTTGAAAAACGTAAGATTATATTTCATCTCATGATTGTTAGCTCCTGTAAAGATGATACGTGACACTTAATAGACTTATAAAGCTACACTATTATATTTGAGATCCAAATATCCCTTTTACATTCTTTTTTCATGCTAATTAAGATATACGAGTGCCAAGAGAAGTTTAGATCTATTTTTCAAGTTTATGGTCATCTGCGGTATCGTTCCATTTCACAAATTCAATTTCTTCTTCTGAAATATTGTAAATAAATGCATAAATGATATAACATAATAATAAATATAAAACAAATAAAAATGGCATTCAAGTCCAAAATATTTTAATCGATTGATAGATCAATAATTGAACAGTAATAATCAAACAATGTATTAAACAACTGTGTATTCTTATTGTGGGAGAAAGGAATACATATTATTTATATTTGATTAAAGTAGACTTAAAATGTATTACTATTCACTTTAATCTTAGTTCTGAATTTGTTTCACAATCGATAAAAAATATTCTATATATGGTAAATACCAAATGTGTTCCTCACCTTGTTCATGTTTGCATTTTTCTTATTATATCTTCAATTTCAATAATTTAACTCTTTACAGTTTTCTCTATTATATTCTCCTTTTTACAAGTGAGATGAAAACGGCTGCATTTTCAAAGAACAGAAGAACCAATATTGAAATATTTAAATATAAACTTTAAATATGTATTATCTTTCCAATAATTTGTTTTTTTTTTTTATATACAAAAAAAATAAAAAATTATTATTGGCAAAACCTATAAAATTTATCTATTTACAAACCTGATTTTCTGACGAAAAAATTGTACAATTTTTTCCAAACCACTTTTTCCAGAAGTAATTCCATTAATAGTAAAGTATGGCCGTTCACCAAAAAATTTATTACACAGATTATAAATATAAATAATATTCTTCACTTAACTATAATTACTGACAACTAATATTCTTCATTAAAACACTTGATAAAGAAGGTTCCTTTGTTTGTACAATAAACGTATTAAAACTGACCTATTATTGCACTTGTCACTATTTCATGGATTTAACAATAAAACTAACTTCGTATTATATCTAAGACAATTATGCATGAGTTTAGCAAAATTTGTGTATACTATGCAATTTCATCTTGAATTTAGCAGGTTCTTCATTTAATAAGAATTATTAACTCATTTCCAACTTACACAAAAATATTGTTCAAAATATAATAATCATCAAAGTAGCCAAATACTCATAAAAATATTCGATTCAAATGAGTAAATTTTTCTTGATTTATGTAAATTTACCTTTTCTGGAATGATGATAAAATTTACTTATTTTATATAGTAACTGTATAAATCAATTATATTTTGCTAAAATTAAGCAAACCATGATATAATTTTGGTTTACTAGAACTAAGAAAATCGTTTACTTGTTTAATGTAAATTATTTTTTTCCGTGCAACAACAATCTTTTATAGTTTAAAATATGACCCTTAAACAAATACTGTGGTGTGGCTAAAATAAGTTTCCAATAATATTTCACATTCATATTATGTCGAAAAAGCTTAAATAATAAGCTTTCAAAATTACATTTCAAGACTAAAACTATTTATATTCCAGATTACCTAACTCTATGGGATTTGCACTGTTGTAAAACTTCAACGAGCTTTGTTGATCTTTTTTGTGAACGATTTGTATAATATCAATGTTAATAAAATTATATTCGTTTTATAATAGGTACCATAAGGTCTTATTAACTGTTTATATATCTATACAGGTGTTTGACAACAACAACAATCGTATTACATTGACAACAACAATCTTTTCTAGTTTAAAATATTACCCTTAAACGAATACTTTGGTGTGGTTAAAATACGTTTCCAATAATATTTCACATTCCTATTATGTCGAAAAAGCTTAAATATTAAGCTTTCAAAATTTTATTTTAAGACCGAAACCGTTTATTTCTATTCGAGATAACTTAACTCGATCGGATTTTCACTGTTGTAAAACTTTCAAGAGCTTTGTTGATTTTTGAACGATTGTGAACGACTTATATATAATTAATGTTAAAACTATATGTGTGTTATAATAAATCTCAAAATAGGTCTTATTAATTGTTTATATATCTTTTAAGGTATTTGACAAGAACAATTATTCCTTGTTCAAAACGCATATTGTGGTTTAATTTAAATTAGTTTTCAATAATATATAACATTCATATTATTTCTGAATAGCTTAAATACTAAGCTTTCAGCTTTAAATTTCAAAATTAAAATTATTCTATCTTTTCTTATTTATTAATATTCAAGATAACTTAACTCGATTTGATTATCTTTGTTCCATAATTTGCATATGCTTTATTGGGCTTTTTTGTTAACGAATTGTGTATTAATAATGTCAACATTATATTTCTATCACAATGAGTTACTTAATTTGTCCACAAAAGTATTGTTTATTTTAAGGCTTGGATCCAATAATTGACAGCCATGTCCCCACTTTTCTTTAGTCTGATTAGATAACTTGCATTGTGGAAGATGCTGAAGCATGATCTGAACCGATTGTATTTCAGGCAGACGAATATCAAAAATTCAACATCGTCCACCATGTCACACAACACACAATCCTTGTCATCACTCAATCGACGTTTCCACACTCTTTCCAATTTCCATGGTTCAGTCTGATTCTTCCGATTGTTCTTTACATTAGTTTATCTCCTTAGAGTTCCTTATAGATTGGAGTTCTCAAAGGAGTAGCGCATAACTCTCTGTACTTGTTTCCTTTTATGAAACATTTATTGTCATATTCACACTCCCATTTTTTTCACAGATTCATCTGAATCATTTAGAGTACATCTTTTACATCCTTGTTTTCATACTTCTGAACCACTTCATTCATTGTACATATCTGCTAACATATTTACTCTTTCATTCTCTTCCAACATTCGATATAGTACCCATTGTATTGTCACGTCACATTGGCAGATACAAACATATCTAAAAATCATATCCACCTACACATTGCCTAGTACCTTCACATTTGATTAAACATATTCCACTCTTGGAATCAAAAAATAGTACTATTTTCCTATTTCCATCATTCACAGCCAGTTTTATTCCTTCAAATATTCCGATTAGTTCTGCGATCATTATACAGATGCTGTTATCAACTTGGAAAAGTTTCTCCATATATTCATTCTTGACATAAAAACACCCACACCTACTCCATTTTAGCGTTAACTGTATTCATTCCATTTTAGAATTCATCCATATTCATGCATACAGTAATGTGATTAAGACCGAGATGTGGGCCAGCATTATCTGTATGAAAAAACATATCAATAACATTCAAGTGCAATGCTGGATTAAAATGTTGGTTTTTACATTGCTCTACTTTGAAGCCTTACCAATCGTCTCAACGAAGCTGAGCGAATGGTTGCTGAAGCATGGTTGGAAATGATTGTATTTAAGGCAGACTAATATCAAATTTTCAACATCCACCACCAACACAACACACGATTCTTTCTTGTCATATCAGTCACACTTGGGTCTCTTTAGGTTTTGCTCATCCTTTGTATTGCTTATTTATCTATTAGAAAACTTGGTATTTGACAACAACAACTGGTTCAAAATTTGAGCTTTTCAACCAATTTTATTGCTGAATAATATTAATTTTCAAAAATATTTCACATTCATACTTTATTTAAAAAGCTTAAATGTTAAGCTTTCAATTTTAAATTTTAAGGCTCAAGTTATTCTGGATTTAATGATTTATTTTTTATTGAGATAACTGAAGTTGACTTGATTTTAATTGTTGTATTTTTTCATGAGCTTTCGTGAGCTTTTGTGTCAAACGACTTGCAAATGAACAATGTTTACCTTATATATAACAATGAGTCAATCAATTGGCTTTTTTATTGTTTATTTATCTATTAACAAACTAAGTATTTGACAACAACAACTACCATATCACATTGACAACAACAATCATTCCTTTAGTTTAAAATTTGATCTTTAAACGAATATTCAGGTAGAATTAAAAATTCATGATAAATAATTGTTTATAGTCATATTATGTTACAAAAGCTTAAATATTTAGCTTTCCAATTTACATTTCAAAACTAAAACTATGTTTATTCGATATAACTTGACTCGATCGGATTTTCATTGTTGTAACATTTTCATGAGCTTTGTTGAGCTTTCTTGGTAAACGATTTGTATAGTTTTAATACCAACATTATATTTGTGTTGCAATTGGTCACTAAGATGGTTAATATGGAATTTATAAGCTCTGATAAAAAATTTGAATGCTCCATCAGTTTTACTGCGGTCTAACATATACAAAAAAGCATTGGTCAACGCATTGAACCATAAATAACTATTTCAACCACACAACAATCAACTTTTATAAATAATATTTTGAAACCGCATCCATTCAATCGTTATATTGACATTATCAATTAGTACAAAGTATATATTTTGAGTGTACCTGCGGTCGAATGATTATCGTAATAACATTGGGTAACCACACATAATTTGTACAGTGTATCGAACCCGTAGCAAACAGAGTTAATAAATCAAAATTCTTATTTATTGTGTGTGTTCGGATCTCACTAAATCCAGGATACAAATCGATAACCTAAATTAAAATTAATGTTGATCCATTTTTACATATAATAAATTTTAATTTCTTTCTCCTCATATCTGTGTGTGTATGTACGATTACGATTCACAGATCCCTTTTTATTTAAAGGATTTTTTTTTATTGTTGTTGGTTGTTATGATTGTAAACCCTATAAACTCCCCATACTTCCCACGCTCCGAAAATCATCAAGAAAATTAGCTTAATTCTATTTTTATTAACATTGAAATTAATTTTATGAAAGAAGCACAAACACACAACATCTAAAACAGAACATCTATACTGTCTTACCCATTTCTCTAGATTCTTTGTGTTGTATATATGTAAGTGTGTGTGTGTGTATACATATATAGTTGCCCTTGTTTTGATTTTCTTTATGTTTCGTTTTTGGCTTGGGAAAATTAAGGAAAATGGTTAAATCCTTTACTATGTGTGTGTGTGTGTCTGTGTATATGGACGTACGTTCGTACTCGTACAGCAATATCAATTTAATAATTTTATTAGACTATTGTTGTGGTTTGCTGTACTTACTAAGATAGATTAAAATTAATGCGTGCCAAAATGCTTTTAAAATCTCATTTTATAATTTTTTATCTGTCATTAAGAATGTTTAGAATCTAATTTACGATATATTCTGTTCAAAGTATATATGCTCATTAGTTTCGGAATTTTATGCTATTGTGTACCGCAATTACCATTATGTGCTAACCAATTCGTTCTTGAAATTGATAATGTATTTCGCTGAGATACTCAACTAGCCATTATCTAACCAAATTATTTTCCTAAAGTTCAAATTATTAAAGTCCAACAATTAGTGAGCTTAACAGTAACCATGACTGAATTGTATAAAAGTAGAACTATTTATTTCGCTATCACCTCTGTCTGGTACACGCTGCAGTGATCAGGGAGATGAAATTATTTGTTCCGTTTTCGCAACCGACCCGCTCCTCCAAGATTCTTTTGAGGGTAGTTCACAAACTTTTCTCGAAGCACAAATCTGTGTAATGTAGTCTAGAGTCGCCAGTCCTTTTTTTGTAATCTAATTATGGTCGAGTGTCCTGTCTGAAATCATTTCCATTGAGATATGGCTGATAGTCGGCTGGACGCAATCAGCACCATCTGCTTACCATAAATATCGATTGGGAGAAGGTAAAACATGACCTCCAAGGCACGTGCAGATGTTGTCCTCAGCGCCCGCAGATAAGCACGCAGGCCGTTCCTTTCACTTTCTCGATCACCTTTTGTACGCTAATTTATAAAGAGCTGGCCACCACACGCTCACTCCATACATAAGTATAGGTTTTATTACGGAAGTGAATAGCCAGTATTCCAGCTCCGGCTTCAGGCTCCATCTCTTTCCGATGGCACTCATGCACGAGCACGAGTACATGGCTATATTAGCCATGCTTATTCTTTTCAAAATGTTGGGCTTCCAACTAAGCTTCCTGTTCAAGACTACGTCTAGAAATCTTGCGTTGTCAGTAAAAGCTAGTCTCCTGCCATTTAAGAGAGATGGATCTACTACCAGGATTTTATATTTACTACAGGATAATATAGTTATGGGTCTTAAGTTATTTGGGTAGCCATGTGGGGATTTATAAGGGTTAGAACCCTTTAGTACGCATGGGGTCCATTCTTTGGTTATGATATCCCCTATCTTACGGCTCAAGTGTGATTCTCGATTGGTACTTGTCTCTGACGAGTCGTCGAAGCTTCCTGGAAAGTGGGTTTCGATGAGAAGTTTCAAATATTCCTCACTAGAAGTATCCATCCAGTTTCATTAAATTACTGCGACTCGAAGAATTAGTAGGCATTAGCTTCCTAAGGCGAGAGGTCTCGGAGACTTCCTCTACTTTATCCTCTTCTTTATCTTGTGCCTTCTTCAATTCTTTTTTTTTGTATAATTTGAGGTCCTCCTCATAGGAATCCCACTCTTGAGCTTTTCTTGTACCTCTGGCTATATTAAAAGCTATACACACGCCTTTCGGTCGGTCTCCATTTTCTTTGGATCATCATGCCGGTTTTTGCTCACCCCTGGGTGAGTGCAGGCACTTGTAATGTATAATATTGATCAACAATTTTTTTATTAATTTATATGAAGTGCGAAAAGCTTCAACCATAAGCTTTGTAACCATATATTTTAGTGAACTTAAACCACATACAAAGATCCAATTAGGATTGCATCGATTGTCATTGCCCCAAAATCGAACGCCAAAATAAGAATGAGCGGTGTTTTCAAAGAAACTGTCACTCAACAAATTGAAATCGGTGTATAACCTAAACTGGACGGACCGGTCCAAGAAAAATTATGGTTATCTATAATGAGTAGACTAAGAAGGGAAAATGTTGCTAGCTGTGGAACATATCGAATGCAAAAGACATGTCAATAATGCAAAAGACATTCTACCGTCTAAAACTCGACTTGACGCAATCAAACAAGATCAAATATAAAGGAAGTTTATTGAACAGGAACAACAAATTTATTCAAAAAATTTTAACCAAGAGATACAATGCTTTTACTGCCATTACCATAAACTTTTGAGTTATGACACCGATCAAATAAGAATAAAAAAATCCTGGACTAGAATTCAAACAAGGTCGTTGGCAACTCTGGTATCATAGACAACATAATCTATCATTAACAATCTGGTTACACACTCTTATTCAGTATCAATTAGAAGTGGCTAGTAACCAAATGGCTAGCATCAGAGTAAATCGACCTTACAATGAATACGAACATGGTCAGCCAATTTACATTTGGGTCCACATTTACCATTGTTCCCCTTCAATCTTCTATGGAAGTAATCTTTTTGAGCCAATCTTTAAAAAATACATCTTAATCCACAAAAATACTTCAGTGGTTTGCATTGTTTTGGGCTCCGTGACAAATACTCTGAATTTTTTTATGGTTCCAGGGAAACTTTATCATTTGTTTTGCGGAAAATTTGGGAATGGATACATCACTTTTGGAACGAACGTAAATTAATTGTGTTTGGAAGGAGTTTCAGGTTTGACGTTGTGGTGGGTATTGAACTTCTGCAAAAAAGTTAAATTTCGACAACTCTTTTCAATCTGTATCCGAGAAAAATAAAAAAATAAAAATATCAAGTCACTCTCTACAATTTGTCGTATAGGCTTTGTCTTAATGGGTAAAGGTCCAAACAACAGTGATCGATCTCAGCAATCAGTGGATCAGGTAATCAACTGTTTGACTGATTTGAAGCCAAGTGTGGGTACGATAAAATGTTGATGTATGACTTTTCGAAGGCTAAACGCGTTTTTGTTTAAGTATTTAAGGATCTGGATCGATCAACGCTTAATTTTCAAATCGGACATGGAGAAACTAATTGATAACTGTACGATAAGACTGAATGTTATCAAAAGGAGGGGCTCAATCTGGTGACATGTTAAAGAATACGCCAGAGTCCTCTTAATTTGGGTATGGAAGAGCTTGTTTGATGATGGTGCTAAGGTTGGGTCTATCGAGCTAATCAAAGTTGAGTGCGATATTACTTCAACCTCAATACATGCTCAGTGGTCTGAAATGGGTTGATTCATCTCTTACTTATAAAAGAGAGTGGATCACTGTGCGTGAAACTGTGCAATTAACTGTGAAAAGTCAACGTACTAGATCCAAGAAGTGATGTTAACGGTTCTATTTGTACATTTGGTGGTATGATTGAGTTTTCGAAACTCGACAAAAGCTTAAATGAACTTTAATGAAACACAAGATGAAAATGAAATATTTTGCTCATTCAGAAGTGTATACAGATAGGATTATTAAAGGGATTAAGTTGCTAATGAATGACAGGAGGGATGTACTTTGTAGGAGGCAAGTAAGTTTGGAGTAAATGGGAGAGTGATTTTGTTCACAAATCTCAAACAAAAGGTAAGAAGTACTTTGAAAAGTATAGAGTCTCTTTGACAAAGACCTTTCTTAAGGCAACAATTAAACACTTACAAACTCCAATATTTGAAAGATTCTTTTCGATCCCAACCCTCTGTTAGCTTATTTATGTCCCCCCGACACACATCGAATATCAATTCATCTTAAATCCAATAAAAATGACACGAAAATGATTTCCGCCTTCTATTGAAAATTAATTAATCATTTATCTCTCCGCACCGATTTCATGTCGTGTTCCATCTTAAAGATTGATAGTTTCTCGTCTTTTTATATTTGTTTTTTTTTTGTTTCTGTTTGTTGAGGTTACAAAATATATATTTGCGAGATGATATATTGAGGCAGTGCTCTCGCATCATTAATAATGGAAAATGAAGAGCAAAAAAATTGTTAATTTTTTTTGTAAACATACCCGATTGCTATGGGGAGATGGTTTCTAGACTCCACCAGAAGGTGTTGAATTTCGATTCACACACACACACACACACACGTATCACTATTCATACGAGATTGATGAGTTACAATGAATATAAATTGAATAAGTCTACGAGGATGGGATTGTACGAGTACGCATCATCGCTATCCCAACAACGATAGATTGGGTGGTCTACATTACACACACACACCAATCCAACATTAAAATTATTATCCGATTCGGTTCATGTTATGTCTTCAGTTTAGTAAGGGGTGCGTGTATCGATGTACATTGTGTGTAAAGCTCCTAAGAGAAATCCACATAAACACACACACACACAAACACAAAAACATATATTTTATAACCCACTGTTTGTATGTGCTGCTCAAAATGACATGTTAAGACTATTCATGTGGTGAATTGGAATTATGACAGAATATGTACGGCAGAAGAAAATGAAAATGAAAATTTAAATATTCAAATCAGATATCCTGTTGCGAATTTTATGCTTATGATACTGTATGGATGTGTGTGTGTGTGTGTAACAAATTTTTATTGATAACATAAACCAAATAAAAAGGAAGTTATTTACAATAAAATAATTGGCTGATAAACATGTTTATGCTACATACATCCCATATACCGTAAACCAGTAAGTATGTACGACAGATCGAGCTTTCGCCTCAACGTTTATATACGCACATGTGTGTCCAAATTTAATTAAATACTTTGTTTTTGCTGCGTCTAGACGGATTAGTAGTATCACCTTGATGTCTTTGTAAAACGAGACCAAAATCTTTATGTCTGTTAGGTATCATCCTACAAGCAAATATTTTTGTTGTGGTCACGCAACACGAAACATAAAAACGATCCAAAGTTCTTAATTTTGATTTATATATGTAATTTGATATGATTTGGGAGTTGGGGGTGATGGAGAAGCTTAAATTAGACAAAATATTATTTATTGATTATGAATGATGCTACTTTGGAGTTGGATTGTATATAAAAGTGGGTTTCGATAGTCGTTCGTTGCAAATTAAAAGCTGAAATATTGAGAATATTTAAGAGAATGCACAAGTAACTAGTTCGCTGAACTAATACGTAAGAAACTGGTAACACTGCTAGTGCTTGGTCGAGTACCTCGCTCGACTAGTTTAAAGACGATGCGAGGACAATGTGTCAACGTCTCTATATGGTGCATCTGGAGATCAGTATAGTCTTCTTAATTATGCTGCCCTACTTGAGTATTGTGGATCTGTCACACGTATATCGAATCCTATGACAAAACTTCTTCTTGTAGAAGACAAAATAGTTTGGATATATAATCAAGCTTTTTAAACGATTTCGAAAATTAATTTGCAAGCAAGTTGCTATTTACATGACCTTTCACTTAACAGTGCTGCTTTATCAAGTGTGGTTTGTCTGAAACATCGTGCTATTCAGTGTACAAGTGATCGAACTTGAAATTCGATCTAGCTTACACTTAAGTCGTTTTTTTTAATGTCACTTATATTTCACCTTTTTCAGATTCAAGATAGTGTGAGAAATCCAACTTACATTTTCTTTGACTGATCAATTTTGCTAGATCTCATTTCGATCTATTCATAATGGGCTCAAGATCTGAAGTGGGTGTCGAGCTAGACGATCACGATTCTATTAGTATCAGTGGTCTCAGCTCAGACGTCCCTTCTGATACTGAACGTAACTCACTAAAGGATAGCGAAGGGTCTACAGCCGTACACACTCATACACTAAGGAAAACCAGGCGTGCTGGCAAACGGAATCACCTGGCACTCTGGACGGTTAAAAAATTCTGCGTGCGTGACAAAAATTCTGCATTCTGCAATGGCGCCAATTCGCTAGATGAGGCTAAGCTGGGTATTTTCCGTATAGAGTTGGGCCGTTGCATTCTTGAGGTGCCAAATCTACCGGTTTTGTAGCCCAAATGTTGGGCTGCTATCCCAATGATAGCGTCTTTCTTTGTAAATGTGCGATGTACAACCTATATTTGGTTTGTCATTGAGATTGCCAAAGTAGAAGATCTCTGGAGTGGTTGTCAGCTGTCAGTGGGTGATCCTCTTAAACCACTGCTAATCCACACCTGGGTCCCTATTCCTCCAGAGGAACCTACATGAGAGGATCTCTATTATAAGATCATCTCAGGCCCGTAATATACAATTTTATTATTTCTATTTTTTTATCTTGGCGTCCATGCATGTAATTAAACAAATTAACTTGCAACATAGCAGGTCAGCTTCTGTAGAATTAAAGAAGTTGCTTCTTAATTCGCACACAGATTTATGTTTAGTTCAAACACCTTACCTTCTTGATGGTTTGGTTTCTGGACTAAACACCCCCAGTGGCAGAATTCTGTACAAGAGTTCTACCGCGAGAACTAGAGCTTGCATATGCATCTCGAAGAATAATAATGCATCTCTCATTGACGAGTGTAGCTCGGCTGATATTGCACCTGTACGCATTACTTTAAACTCTCAAACTGAAGTGGTTATTGCCTCAGTTTATTTTCCTTACTATTCCGCTACTCCACCTCCTTCTGAGGATTTAGCATACCTATAGGTTTAGTAAGATGGTGTAAGGCTAAAATCATTACTCTGATAGCTGGTTGTGATGCTAATGCACATCACTCTCTATGGGGAAGTACCAACACTAAAACAGATGGTTCTGCTCTGCTAAACCAACTTTTGTTAACTCTGCACGCAGGGAGGTAATTGACAGCTTGTGCTCCATGTCCTTTCCTAAATTTATTTTAAACTGGAGAGTGACGAATGATATACACACCTCCGATCACAGGTGTATTTCCTTTAATATTAATCTTAAAAGAATTGCGTTTAAACCTTACCGTAATCGGAAGCTTACCAACTGGGACACTTCGTGTCCAATTGTCTTGAACCAAAAAACTCAGAATAAACCTTTCTGGTGCTCCACTATAAAAGGTTATGGAAGACTACAAGAAAGCTGAAGAAAAAGGCAAGAAAATGTAATCTTCAGTCTGACTGGGTTAGCTTCCAAGCTGCACAAAAGGTGTACAAAAAAGAACTAAGATCTGCCTGGGTAATCTTCTGTGAGGAGATTAATAGCTTACCTGCTGTAGTTAGAAACTTAACAAGTCACTGAGCAGGAATTAAACCTGTAGACTTGATTCGCTTCGTCTACGTAATGGCAAGCTTATTTCCTCGAAAAAGGAAGCAGGTGATTTACTCCTCACTACCCATTTCCCGGGATGTAAAACCATTACTACCGACAATTCTTGCTAGTCATTAACAATTTGGATGTAAGTCCCAATTGGGACGGGTTTTCGTTCGAACCCTTCATATCTTTCGATCCTGACTGTGTATTTTCTGCTGTATTACAGAATGGATTTCCTCTCATTAAGGAACATTTACTACATTTGTTCCAGGCATGTATAGCTTTTAGTTCTATTCCAGAATCTTGGAGCAGAAGTAAAGCAATTTTTATTCATAAAATTGCAAGTCGGAGTACACCGATCCCAACTCGTTTCGGCCTATTTGTCTATCATCAATCTTTTTGAAACCTAACATTATCAGCTGGATGAAATGTATGCTTGAATCTCGCATTGCGATATACGAGGTTGAGGATGCCTTTATTTCAGTCAAAGCTTCAAGAGGATGCCTGAAGGGAGGTGTGCTTTCACCCCTGCTGTGGCTTCTGGTCATTGACGAACTTCTTGTTAATCTTCGTGATTCCGGTTTTGTCGCCCAAAGTTATGCTGATGATCTGGTTCCGCAAGCACCTGAATTTCTTATCAGATTTAACTCAACACGCTCTTCTCATTATAGAACAGTGGTGTCTAGATAAGGGTTTACATGTGAACACATCTAAGACTGACTTGGTTATATTTACAAGGCGTAGGAACACTGCAACTTTTTCTGTACCAACACTTTTCGGTTGTAAGGTTAATAGCTCAGCCTACGTCAAACACCTTGGAGTTTTTCTAGATAACAAACTTTCTTGGAAGTATCATCGGAAGCTTTTTGTAATTATTGGGGATTATCCCCCAAAATGTTATATTTTATCTTCAAATCACTGGTTCTCAAAGTGCTAACTTATGCATCTGTTGTTTGGTGGCCAGTGGTTAAAGTTAAATCTTCAATTGATAAATTGAATTGTTTGCAAAACTTCGCTTGTCGGGCTGTAACTGGAGCCATGGGTTCAACTCCGCTCGACAGCAACCGATGTACTAGAAAACCAACCTAGTAGGACTAGCACCTCTAATCGACTAGAACTGGACAAACTGACAAAGTAAAGCTTTTCAGCAAAACCATGAGATCCAGTACTCTAGCTTGCCCAGATCCTTTGTATATAGGCTCAAGTTAGTTATCCGTAGCGAAAGGATTTTGAAATCATGATGTTTTTGTATGAACTTGGAGAGTCTGTCGGAAACCACCTGACACCGCTTGGAAAATATAAACTGTCACAGCCGGAACTTTAAAAAAACCAGATGATTTGTACTATGATACAATGAATTAATAAGAATAAACATTTGACTTGACAACGTAGGTCGGTTTGATAGCACGTCGGTTCACGCTATGCTCTCCGATATTGAATGACAAAAACACACTTAAATGTTGCTTTAGTTTTCATTCTTATGTAAAAGTGAATTGCTATACGACCACCCGGAAGTGTGAGAATATCATGGGGTCTCCGCTATTGTGGTGTCTTGTAGTACACCTAATAAAGTTAATGTTGTATTTATACAGGCCTAAGCCGATATTTCTTTGCATAGCTATCTGTACCAGAAAAAATAGGACCACCTGTTCTCATGTTGTTTTGCCAAATTTCTGTTCTAAAACGGATTGATTGGATTCCATAACATTCTTTAGGTATTGTCCAAAGCTATACTACTCTTTCCCATCTTTCTAGTATCATACGAATACTGGACTGAAAGAACGCAGAACGCATCAGAGAGGTCATGAGTTATCGAAATAAATGTAATCATAGATGGGGCCTCTGGTGAAAAAGCTATGTAATCCGGTCAGATAGATTAACTGAGGCTTGTAAAGTTCCTTTGTTGAAAGAGAGTTCAACATAGTTATCCACTCGACGTAAAAATGTTGGGTTTATATGTCCCACAATTGGTACCACAAAGAGCCAGATGGGGTTTTATGAGAAGTCCTGATTTGTACTCATACAATCAAATACTCATACAAAGAAACCGATGGCCATAAAACCCGGAGTTGTGAGGGTATCTTGGAGTGTTTTGTCTCCACTTCTGTTGTGTTTTGTATAGTTCACCTAAATCAAGTAGAACAATGTCATTGCCATAGTTGGAATGAAAAGATTCATATAACTATAAGGGCAATATGGTATAACCAGGGTCTTCCACCTGTGTTAAGGGCATTCACCGGCAACATGGTTTCCTCAATGATTGTTTGGGAAAATAATTAAGCTTAAATCGACCTAGCATTGAGGCTTTATTTTTTTGCCTAGCTGTCTCGAATTTCTTCTGAGGCTGCTCAAAAAAGCCATGAGTTATCGATCGAATCAAATGGTGATCAAATCGAGGTTGGTGCTGGATTTTGAAACATGACCAGGTAAAATTCAAGACCTTTGATTTAAAACCCATATGGGTCAAGTATATAGTTTTTGAAATGAGATCAAAATATTTTCATCCCTAAAATATTCAGTATTTTGAGATAAAATAACTATCCGCCATCAACAAAGAAGTATACGATTCTCTTTGAACTCCTTTAAATCTATAAATTGAAAATTAGTTTTTCCGAAATAACAAAAGGTAATATTGATTCATATCTTGTCGTGCACATCTCGTATATCAATACTATAATCTTTGTATACATCCATATAGTTTATTCCTTATCGGTATTCTCTTGGGGTTGTTGGGATCAAGCCAAAATCCAATTTATATACAAATACAAACAATTTATTGAAAAATTGGAAAACTACGTCATTTTACATATTAAAAATAACTTTTGATGTATCCTTAAAATATGTATTTAGGTTTCGGAAAAGCATATCACGTGACACAATTTCCAAATAAAAGAAAATCGAAACGATGAAATTTGCATTTTACCTTTTATACCTTTGTTATATATAATATGTTATTCTTGGTGTTATACAGAAAAAATAATCATTGTGTAACATTGTATATAGGCTGCAATACTCGTATATATAAACAAATCTGGACACACAGAATTTAAAAGTAAAATTTTTAGGATTCAAAATAGTAATTGAAATAAATTCTTATACTAGGGTCATTAAACCCTTTTATTCTACTACAATATATATATACATATATAATCGTACGAGTATATCGATTTCAGTTTGCACGAGCTGCAAAACACAGAATTGTGTTTCCTTATTTTGGGATATTATATACGATTTCTAAACGAACCGGATTGTGTCACGTACTAAATGAACGAATTAATTTGAAGAAGGTTGGGATAGTTTTGTATACAATAATATAAAACATTTATTTCCAGCACGAACTAACTATAGAAATTAATATTGTGCTCGGCGATGAGATGCGGGAAAGAAAAGAGGGTTTACGTGGAGGCCGAAATTTTTGCCTCGCTGCACTTGAATTTTTTTTATATATTTCTGTAATTTGTCTTGTAATGTATAATACGGAGTTAGAAATTATGTTAACACTTGATGGGTCTCTTAGTTGGGAGAACGAGGAGTGAAAGTGGAAATTATGTAGTTATCTCACTTAATTAAAGACCTTTCAGGGAAAGATATTTATGCAAAACGAGCGAATGCTCAATACAATAACGAATGTAACAGTAGTCGCATAACCAGCTTGGTTGTTCATGGACTATTAAATTTTTGCATATTTATTCGACATAATATAAAAATTGTTCGTTGAAAGAAAATCATGAAAAATCTACCACCATTAAAAAAATTATTTTTTTTATGAACCAATAATTTTTTATACTAGAAAATTGATAAACTTAACCAAGTTTACGTGATATTTTACATTGAATAATGTTAATCATAGTTTTGAAGTTTAAATATCACAGATATAACTATTAATTCAAAAACAAATTTTCACAAAATTTTTTTGCATGAAAAATATTTTGCTCACAAAATGGTAATTTTCAATTAATTTAACAGTAAACATATAAAAATTTTAATAATCAGAAGACCTTTTTATATTAATTGAAAAAACTAAAAGAAAAAAATTTTCCTAAAAAAATTTTTTACTTAATTCAACTATATAACTATTTGCGTAAACTGCTACATTTATACTTGAAAAATTTAAAACCTATAAAAAAGGTGAACATCAAATTTTTCATTATTTTATGAATTGTATTGAAATAATTAAACATAGTTCCACCTAAAATATTTAGGCAAAATATTTTTACCTAAAAATTTTTTTTTTTTATAAAAATTTGTTTGAAATTATTTTTAATCGTTAAATCGTATTTAATTAGCATACAATATGATTTTTCGTTAGGAAATTTTACAATAAAAAAATCCGAAAAAAAAATTTCTTGAAAAAAAATTTAAAACAATAAAATCCTAACCAATTGAAGTTATGAAAGGGAATTTGTTTTTCTTAATTAAACAAACAAAAAAATGAATACTCTTTTGGTTGGTTTGGCTATATATAGTAAAAAATAAACTATATAGTGCCTTCCTCAAACTCAAACGGTATGATGAAGCCGCCAAATCACACATGAATTCGTCACAAGTTCAACTAATAATAAGATAATCTTAAGTATAGTAGCTGCAAAGTTTTGTGACCATCAAAATCATGACAGACTGCATATAATCCAGGACTGAGGTTACAGGTATTTAAGGAATATAGTGTAAATCGATGATGTATTTCGTTTATAGTTGCTTTGAAATTTGTAGACTGTTTAAAATGTATAGAACATGAAGTTTTTTTTTTCAAACATTGTATAAAAAAATTTCAGGTATTTTTTTCGATTATAATCAGTCTATCGCCTGAAGTGTGTTTTGTTTATTATAATTTATTAATCTGAGTCAATAAAATTTAAATAAAAAAAATTTATCATTAAAATTTATTTATGAATAAAAAATTTCATGATAAAATGTACTACTAACAAATTGGCGGCTCAAAAATGATTTATTTTGTTTGAAAGGTTAAATAAAAATCAAATACTTGTAAAGTTGTAAACTTGAAAAAGATTTACATAAATTGTTTTATGCGTTTAAAAAAAATGTTTAAATAACTGAACATGAAAAAAATTATTACTCTAAACGTGTAAACATTGACGAAAATGTATAGATAAGAAATTTTTATCTAAGAACTTTTTTTCATGTTAAAAATTTAACAAGTTGGAGTGCAGAATTCATGGGCCGCCCCATCTTCCATGTCAGAACTATAGGCTGACATGGAGCTATGCAATGTGCAGATGGTTCTACGTAAATCGGACCTATAGCCGTACGTCCTCGATTTGGCTGTAATGGCGTAAGGTAGGACGTAAATAAGCGAACCGCGAAAGAGTTGGAAGTGCCTCGAGCCCCAAAACAGATAGTAGAGATAAAAACAAACAAACAAACAAACAAACAAGAATTTTTTTTTTTAAGGATTTAAATAGTAAAATAAAATTTTAATGTGAGCCAATATTATATTTCATGTTCTGTTTTTTAAACATAAATTATTTTAACATAAAAAACATTTCTTATGGAAAAATTTTCATGTGAAATTTTTTTTTTAGATTTTTATTAGAGAAATTGAATTCAACAAAATAAATAAATAATTTTAAGACACAACAAATTTGCGTTATTAAATATGGAAAAAAATGTCCATCAACTTTGTAGATTCATCAATTAATTGGATACATTTTTAGCCAATTAATTGATAAATCTACAAAATTGGCATTTGTTAGTTATTTTTGTTCTAATGAGGGTGGGTGATGTTGGTTTTGGTAGATACGAGTAACCAACAATGCTATATGATATCTAGAACTAAGGTTACAAGTGATTATGACCAAGAAGGTGAGATTGTGTAAATCTCGAGTCAAATGTTCATGTTGTTGATACACGCAATAAGTTCCGTTTCAACCACGTGCTGATATAATTTTGTTGTAAGTAAAATTATATTTCTAACTTTGAATAATTGGCATTTTTACATGACATCGTGTCGGATTCAACAATATTGATCAATATTTATTAAGTCACGACCTACGCACAATATATACAGTTGAAAAACTCACTTATATATTTCATTTTTTCATTTCCCATGAAAATGAGAAAAAAAGTTGGTATTATTTTTTTATAATAATAATATGATTGATTTTTTTTAATTTTAATCCGTAAAATCGAATTAAATGTGAAACCGTATTACATTTCGTATATTGTAAACAATTTTAAGATAAAAGAAAATAACGATTAAAAAATCCATATAAAATAAATTTTAATGAAAAAAATTTATTTTATTTAGATTTTAATATTGCATTATTATATATATTGCATTTTGTCTAATGAAAATTGGAAAAAAAAATTTGTTGGTTATTTTTTCTATGTTAAGGTAGACTTAGATTTTGGAAGCTTTAAGAATGTATGTAACTACATCAACTACTGTATGTGGTATGTAGCACGATAAGGTTGAAGGTGATTATGTCCAGGTAAAGGTAAGATAATGTAAATCTCGAGTCAAACGTTCATGACGTTAATTTGTTCTTTTTCTTAAAAGTTTATAATTAACTTTGAATAATTGTTACTTTAGAACTGGCAACCTGAAGGATGCAAGTTACATTCGATTTGAAAATATTGATTCGATAAAAAACGATAAAAAATTCGATAAAATTTTTTTTCCAATTGACCTTAAAAAAATATTTTACGCATTAAAAAGATTTACATTAATTGTTTAATGCTTTTAAAAGTAATGTATGAATAAATGAACATGAAAAAATTTTAACTATAAAACGTTGACCAAAATGTATAAAATACGGAATTTTTAACTTTGATATTTTTTTCTAAAATAACATGAAAATTTTTTTTTAGGATTTAATCAGTGAAACCGAATTTTAATGTTAGTTAATATTATATTTCATGTTCTGTTTTTTTTTTACATAAATCATTTTTAGACAAAACAAGTTTACGATAAAAAAGTTTATATGAAATTTTTTTTCATGTAACATATTTTTTTTTTGTTTTAATTAGCGAAATTTAATTTAACACAATTGAGTATTGCGTTTGAACTTATAATATAAATTTTTTTAAGGCAAAATAAATTAGCTAAAAACTAGTAAAATATGAAAAAAAAATTTCATCTAATTAAACTGTAACCAATTAATTGATAAATCTACAAAATTTGCGTTAAGTATTTATTATTTTTTTTGTTATTTTGGTCCTCTTATTGTAGATAACGTTGGTCGGAATAGCTTCGAATGACCAATAATTCTATATGATATCTAGCTCTTGGTTTATAGGTGATTTTGTCCAACTCACATGTATAAGCCTGATCTACATATTTAATTTTTACAGTTTTAGTTGAAAAATATTTTACTATTATTGTGTAACATAAATTGTTATTATATGCTTCAAAGTAATTGAACATAGAAAACACTTATATATTAAAAATGTAAACGTCGATGAAAATGAAAAATAATTAGAAATTTTTTTTCTATAAAATAACATGAAAATTTTTTTATGAAATTTAATTTTTTGTTAACATGAAAATTTTATTTCGTATTTTTATTTAAAACATAAACAATTTTAAGACAAAACAAAACACTGAAAAAAATTTAATAGGAAAAAAAATTTAGTATGAAAAAAAATTTAAAGAAATTAATTTTTTTTTGAGATTTTAATATTAAATATAATATAATATTGTATTTTGTCTTTTGATTTTTTGACATAAACTGTTTTACGATAAAATAAGTTTTCGTTGAAAACAATTAAATTGTAAAAACAATTAAATTGTAAAAACAATTAAATTGTAAAAACAATTGTGTAAGTAAGTTTTTCTTAGTTTAGGTGGATAATCTTGATTGTGTAGCTAGCTACAAATGCCTTTAAGTAAACCAACAACTCTATATGATATTAGGCGTTAAGGTTGCAAGTGATTATGTCAAGGTGAAGGTGAGACTGTGTTAATCTCGAGTCACATGTTCATGACGTCAATACACACAATTTGTTCTTTTTCTACCACGTGCCGATATAGTTTTGTTTATAACATAAAAATTTATAAGTAATTTTGAATAATTGTAATTACAGCACTTGCAACCAGAAGGATTGAAGAAAATGAAAAATAATTAGATTTTTTTTCTGTAAAAATAACATACAAATTTTTTTTAGGTTTTAATTCGTAAAATAAAATTTTATTGTGAAACAATATTATGTTTCGTATTTTTGATTTAAAACATAAACAGTTTTTAAACAAACAATTTTTCCAAAACAACGGGAAAAAAATTTAATAGGAAAAAAAATTTAATATGAAAAAAAAATTTAAGGAAATTAAATTTTTTTTTTTGAGATTTGAATATTAAATATTATATAATATTGCATTTTGTCTGATGAACTTTTGCCATAAACTGTTTTACGATAAAATAAATTTGCGTTGAAAAAAATTAAATTGGAAAAAAATTCCATTAATTGTGTAAGAACGTTTTTCTTAGTTAAGGTAGATAATCTTGATTGTGTAGTACAAATGTCTATTAGTACACCAATAAAATTATATGATACTTAGCGCTAAGGTTACAGGTGATTATGTAAAGGTTAAGGTGAGATTGTGTAAATCTCGAGTCACATGTTCATGACGTCAATACATACAATTTGTCCTTTTTCTTCCACGTGTCGATATAATTTTGTTAAATATAAAAGTTTATAAGTAACTTTGAATAAATATAACTTTGGCACTGGCAACCTGTATGATCGATGAAAATGAAAAATAATTAGAATTTTTTTTCTATAAAATAATTAGAATTTTTTTTCTATAAAATAACATGCAGATTTTTTGAAGGTTTTAATCCGTAAAATCAAATTTTAATGTGAAATATTTTGCTATCGATATTTTGTAATTTAATTTAAAACATAACCAATTTTTAGACAAAACCAAATAACGGGAAAAAAATGTAATATGAAAAAAAATTTAATATGAAAAAAAATTTTATAAAAAAAAAATTTATGAAAATGAATTTTTTTTAAGATTTTATATTGAATATTTTATAATATTGCATTTTGTTTTATGAACTTTTGACATAATCTATTTTGCGATAAAATAAATTTGCGTTGAAAAAAAATTGGAATTTAATTTTTATTAGTTAAGGTAGATAATCTTGATAATGTGGACGCTATGAATGTCTGTAAATATATTAACTCTTTGTGATATTTAGCGATTATGTCCAGGTTAAGGTGAGACTATGTAAATCTCGAGTCACATGTTCATGACGTCAATGCACACAATTTTTCTACCACGTGCCGACATAATTTTGTTAAACATAAAAGTTTAAGTAACATTGAATAATTGTTACTCTAGCACTGGCAACCTGTAGGATGCAATTTACATCCGATTTCAAAAAAATATTGCTTCATTGAAAACCTACACACAATATATATCAGTTTGTAAGATTTTTTATTCAAATTATTAAATTACATATATAACTCCCCTATTTCTAACCTAGACCGACATTTATTTCGATTCCACGTACCCAATGTATTTAAAAATTGCCGAAAAGAATTCTAAACCCAATTAAAAGTTATATATAAAATAACAAAAAGAAATGCTTTCATTTTTTAGTATCTACTTAATGGCAATAAATAATGTTTCAATTTTTCGGAAAATTTCTAATTCGTTTTTTATAGGTATACATAGGCATGTGTATAAGGAGCCAAATTGAACCCTTTTAGAACACAAAAAAAAATCGTTTTCTTAAATAAAATTTAATTAAATTTCTGAATTGGTGACGTTTATATAGATACAAGATTTTCTTTCTATTCTAACTCTCATACTAGATAAAATAATTGGTTCTTTATAATATGCGATATACCTGTATTGTATAAGAAATGAAGTGAAAGCATCTGAAAGGTGTTCGTTCTAATTAATTTTGAATTCAAATGCTTTTAGAAAATATATATACGCCTACATTCCTTTAAATTAGCCATTATATCGTTACAATGGGGTGTTGTGTAAAAGCTTTTTATTTTAAGCTGTGCGGGACGTCTTCTGATCAAAAGACAAAAGCTCAGTGCTTATATCAATCAACAATATATAGACATACATGTATTCATCAATTTCGTTTTATTGTTTTGTAGTTGCTGTATATACATAAACAAATCTCTAGGGTACTTTCGAGATTTGAAACTAGATCCTCCACACATTATAAATTATATTGTTGTTCGGATTTTCCCAACTCTCGATTCATTTTGTTTATTGTTCGTATAGCAGCAAATCGATCGTTGATGGGAGTATTTTTGTTTTTCTAATCCACCAACCAAACAAATAATAAAAAAGGATTCTATCCGTGCCTTAAATCCACATATTTATTTATCTATTATCTATTTGTGGATATATATGCTCTCGTACTCCGATGCCAACAACAAATATATCCAGGAAGAAAAAAGTATGTATATGGATATATTCAATGTTTATATATAAAATTATTAAAGGGTGAAAGTTGGATTTTGATTTCGTGCCGGATAACAAAAGTTGATAATCAATACGCACATTATTAAATCTCCAATTTATTGATCCGCATCATCTATATCCTGTTTAAAGTATACAAAATAAGGGAACATCTAATATCGATACACAGTACATCGATAATATGATTAAATTTACAATTCGATCCATTTGCAAAATAATTTACGAAAATCAAATGAGAATATACTCGTCTATATAATATATAGGGAGTTCCACCCTAAACTTAGACTTTAACAAACAAAAATTCGGTTTAATCGGATGGTGGAATGAATTTGATTTAATTTTCAAAATTATAATGAAAAGGAAATACATTATCCTATATACGAGTTTAGTACAGTATATAATATACAAAAATGCGGATTGATTATTTGTGTATACTCGCATCTATACGAAAACGAGTACATGCGGAAAATAAATATACGATTTTGATGTGTTTCGGGATGCGAGTCAGATGATGCTTTGTAATAATTTTGTATCGTTTGATAAGCTTTTCAAATATTAAACTTTATACATTTCGACGTATATTCATTATATTATTCCATGATCAATGGAGAATTAATTGTGTAGTTCAGTATGCTTGATTCGTAATATGAATTGTCGGAATTTCTGTCAAATATTTGTTTGAAATTGAGTTCGCAGTTAATATTCAAAATTCTCGGAATTTAGCTTATGTGAAAGCACCCTCAATTTCTTTAAAAAAACTGTTCGATTGTCTTTTAGGCCAAACCAGCACTGCGCATTATAAATCCCTTTCCGACCGAACATCCGACGATTCCCCGTATGAAATGAAATATCATAAAAATCAAACTAATACACATTTAGAATTTTAGAAGAGTCCGATTTGGAAGATTTTAGTGATGATGACGACATATCTGATCCCACGTGGGTTTACGAACCGCGAAATATTGAAACGATCACTGAGTTAGCAGAAGATGATGAACCAGAAGACACCGAAGATAATGAATTTGATGAACAGGTTCAATCTAAACCTACCGCTGTGACATAAAGACGATGGATTTGGAGAAATTCCAACTTTACCGAGATTCCTATATGCCTGAAGAAGCCAATATGGGTAATAAACAACCAGATTCTCCGATATCGTATTTTAATAAATATTTTACGCCGTAAGAAACCAATGCCGAGAGTTAAAAACAATTGTGGGCCCGTATTCGATTGATGAGCAAACCTTACGACAGTACGTAAAAGGAAAACCACGTCCAGTTGGTTTAAAAAAATCGTCCTTGCTACTTATGGAGGAATGGTTATGGATTTTGAGATCTACCAAGGTACCTCCACTCCGTTTAGTGATAGATCGTTGGGGTTGGGGCCAGCAGTTATCCTTAGATTAACAGAAACTTTGCCTGCGGGATCGTTTCTGTTTTTCGATCGATATTTTACTACAGTTCCTCTTTTGGGAAAATTAAAAGAATTGGGATACTATGCTTCCGGAACCATAATGACGAATCGCCTCAAAAATATTAATTTGAAAAACGATTGACTCGGTCGGAAAGGGATAATATGGTAGTCACCGATTATTTCTTTCGCCACTGGGCAAAGAAGAGCTTTACTGCGTTAATTCCCACATTTCAAGCGATCATCCTTCTTGAATATTTTGAATAAGCCCACCACTCTCTTTTCTTCAGGCATAACTTCATTTCGCCAAACCAATCGGATAAAATTGAAAAATAGTTCGACCCTAATATAATACAAATCCTCAATGATAAATTTCTGCGATCTGTATTTTTTCTTGGATTAAATTCGAATCACTGTTGACTAAGATCTTAAGGTGTGGTGCAATTCAGTAACTCCTTTAAAGAAACTGAGTTGTTGCATACCTTAGCTTTGCGCCATTCGTGTTGTTTCTTAAACATTCGGTTAGTGACCTCTTAGCAGGAACTGTCTTTTCCTACTTCCAATTGTAAAGTCACATAGTTCTTGCTAGGAGGACAGCCAACCGAGGTTTCAAGACTTTTTATCAGACTGGTAATTATAACACAAAATCCTATTGCTGACAAAATCTTAGTATTTTCATTGAGTTGCCCCAACATTTATCAAACTTTCCTCCCTGACATATACGAACATTTCCATCATAACTTTTTTTTTTTTTTTATTTGATTACTATGAAATCTGTTTTGGGGCTCAAGGCACTCCCAACTCTTTCGCGGTTCGCTTAATTACGTCCTTACCTCTTTGCAGCCAAATCGAGGACGACGGCTCTAGGTCCGATTTACCTAACCATTTGCACATTGCATAGCTACATGCCAGCCTATAGTACTGACATGGAAGATGGGTCGGCCCATGGATTCCGCACTCCAACATGAGGTCATATTTGGGTTCATTCACACCACAAATCGTAATCAAGTGGTGAAAATTTCCTTTTGAATCCTGACCCTATCGGGATTCGAACCCGGTACCTCTCGCTTCAACTGCCGCAGCTTTAACCACTGCGCCACCTGGGCGGTTCCAGCCTTCCGATTACCATAAACGTCGTGTCTTTGCTGATTGGGTCCTTCAAATGCATCAAAATTATCCGGGTTTTCATTGAAAATCGGATTTTTAGTGATGAGCCCCGTTTTCACCTCGGAGCTATTATGAAGATCAAATTGAAACTGGCCCCGTGGTTCCAACAACACAAACCAAATAGATTATCAAGCTCAATTGAAAAAACTCAAATAACCGTTGGGTGGTCGATTCACAGCTGTCAATTGATGTCTACATGGTTCAGACTTCAGGTATCAACTCCAATTATACATTTTATACATAAGGCGATAATGGCAATTGTACCCAACACAAAACGTGAGCTACTGCTTTTCATGCACCTACCATACTGACATTGAGTACATTGATACACTACTGACATTGAGTACAAAATGTGGGAGGATGGATTCAGGCTCGTGAGTTACGATACAGTATAAATGACCGCATGACTAACATTCTTAATACATAAGTTATCCATCACGACACTATTCATTTCGATACTTCGAAATTCCATAAAAAAAATGTTTCGCCGACCTGGATCAATCACAGTAGTAGTGCTGTATGGAGAAATACTTCAATAATGCGAAGTGGTACACAAAGAAATCAGCAATACTTCCTGATTATCACGAACAGGCTCAACATTCGGTAATATTGTGTTTTGATTTAAGTATTATCGTAAGGATGCGTATGCGTGCAAGCTTTTCGATGACGCAGTAATTAGAACTTTCCTTACCGTAAACGATAAAATTTGTGCCATTGTCACTGAATATTTCGTACGGTACTCCGCTTCTGGATGAAAAATGTTTCAAAGCAGCAATAAACGCATCGCTAGTGAGATCTGTTACTGCTTCCATTTACTGAAGGGTCTCGCTGGCGTGATTCTGACCACTAGTAAATTGCCCATAAGTTGTTTTGTAGTTGTCGCCCTTGGCCGGAAGCATTTTACACATTTTTTCAGCTCTTCTCTCACCAGGCTCGTGCCTCTGACAATACCATATTTCTGACGGATAAGATGGGATGTTAGAGAAGGACCAGGATGTAGATATACTTATTGCGAACATGGGAAATTATCATTCTATATACTCAGGATATGGGATTTGGATAGAATGATGGGATGCTTCGAGTCATATTGACTCATTGAATTTTGTAATCTTCCCGCAACTTTGATTACGCTATCCTCATCGATAAACTGTGTGAGTGGAAGAAGATTGCCATTTGTTTTAAGTGTCTTGTTCGTTCTAGGCTCCCTTATATCGTCAACGAATTCGTTACTTTGGACGTATCTTATTACTTGCCTGATCGCTTAAATATTTGTTAAAAACCTGTTTAAAAAACTTAAAATTTTATTATTTTACTAAAACAAGAGGTTCTGGAAATTAGCTCCTCGATTACGTGACCGTCACTTTGACAGTGAAATGCATGCATCGAAGTTGGGTTGATTCGCTCCGTTTTTCTTAATTTGTGTCAGAATTACCCCATATTTCATCGCATTTGGACCAGTGTTGTGCGATTACGCGTATTTTGATATTGTCGACATGTTGGTGTCGACAATTAGTAGACAATGTCGACAATTCATAGACAATGTCGACAATTCGTAGACAATGTCGACAATTCGTAGACAATGTCGACAATTCATGGACAATGTCGACGTTTAATAAACAATTCCGAAGTATACCAAATATATTAGCTTATTATAACTATACAGATTAGCGAAAATAATATAATATTATTTAAAAGCAAAATTCTTACGAATTTTTAATAATGTCATAGAAAATTACAATAGATAAAGAGTTTCTATGATAAGAAAATTCCCAATATAAAATAAATATATTTTATGCAATTTGTTGGTGTAACTTTTGTAATAGATTTTGTAATTATATCTGTCTACATTTTTCTAAGATTCATGTATTGAATAAGTATGATCATAATTTTCGTGTGTACAAAAACAGTATAAATCTAAAACAAAAAAAAAATCGCGTTCTATAACTCAAAAAATATAATTTTTCAAATGTCATTCATAAAACAATAAAAATATTTCTACTTCCCTCTAACCGCTTGCTAATATCTATATTTTCAAATTTTTATTTTAATAAACGAAACAATCCATCAGAATTGTAGGCGATATATCGTCGGCGAAAACTAGACCGTGTTTAAGTTAAAAACATACATATTTGTGTATCGGAAAACAATGCACCAACGATACGAATTATTTTTTTAGGACAGAAATACGATTTTTGTTTTGTGTTGCGCAGCTGATTACAGAAATAATATTTGTTTATTTAGAACGATACATACACATGTCGGCCCATGAACACTGAGGCTGATTACTGAAATTGGTGTTATTAACATAATTTACATTTACATTATCACAATCTGAAAGTTCACCGAGAGTGGTACTATTATTTATCTTATTCACATCTAATAATCGTATTTATAGTTATGAAATTTGGTGGTTTTGATGAATCGAGAGGTGTCAAGTTTTAAGTTCGATCGAAGCAGTTCTTTCGAAAATTTTTATAATTGACTGAATTTTGTACTCAAAACAGTAGCACAATTTTAGTTCTTAAAAATGACACTCATAATAAAAATTGGCACTTAATGTCTTTCAGAAGATGGATAATTCAAATTATATTTTAAATGAGATGGTGGATAATTTGTATATGATGCCACTTAGTCGACCTGATACTAAGATTGTTAAAATGAAACTTCCTAAACAAAGCCAACCATTTTTGAATTTTAAAACACATTTAAATGGTAAAAATTATTCATTTTTACTATCTTTTCATTTGTTATTATTGTATCTGTTCATCTGTAAGATGACATTTGGTTGTATTATTAAAAGAAATAAAGATTTAAAAATAAATTTTTACCAATTATGAAATTACAATAGTGGTTGTTGAATGAAATTGATTATTTCGGTTTTGTACTATATCATACAAATAACATATAACGTTCTTAGAAGGCTCAAAATAATATTTAAAATTCGTAAGAACTTGGCTTTTAAATTGGTCATTTTCATTATCTATAGTTATGATAAACTAACATATTATTCGGTATGGTACGCAATTTTTTATCAATTGTCGACATTGTCTACGAATTGTCGACATTATCGACATTGTCGACACAACTTTTTTAATTGTCGACATACATTGTCGACACGTGTAGACAATGAATTGTCTACGTCATGTAGACAATACGGCACAACACTGATTTGGACCAATATGTAGTTTCCAACTCCAACCAGGCAGGTCCTTTCCACCACTGTCGCAGATTCAATAGTGCTAATGGCAACACTTCTCTTGATTCATAATCAGCTGGGTTTTGATTTGACTTTACGTGGTTCCAGTGCTGTCTTGGTAATGAATTCAATATCTCCGCAGTCCGATTAACTACAAAAGTTTTCCATTTCACGGGGTGGTCCGACAACTAGGATAAAACTATCGACCAATCTGTCTATGCATATAATTTGGTTGATGATGCCATTGTGTTTTTAATTGAAACGAGTAGTTTAGTTAAAAGACCAGCTCCACACAACTCCAATCTTGGAAGACTAACTTGTTTTATGGGAGCAACTTTAGTTTTGGATGCGACCAAGGTGACATGAATAGTTCCTTCATCCTTTGTAGATCTGCAATATACTACGGCAGAATACGCGCGCTCACTCGCGTCTGACAATCCGTGTAGTTCTGCTTTCTCATTAGGAATGTACCTCTCGATCTCCAGTTTTGTTAGCTCGATGAACTCTTGTTTTAACTGGTTCCATATTTTTGCAATGGCAATTCGTCGTTCCATTCTAACTTTCGTAGTCAAAGCGTTTGGAACAACATTTTTGCGATTATTGTTGAAGGTGACACCCACCCTAACGTGTCAAACAATTTAGAGGCATTGGAGATTAAAGTACGTTTCGTTGAAATTAAGGGTTTAGGTAACTTCACCGTAAAAGTGAAAGTATCCTTTAAGGGGTTCCATTGAATGCCAAGAACATTTTTACTTGTTTCGTTTTACTCTTTTTCAAAAAAATTCGACGTATCTGCTAAATATACGACGCAAGTGATTTCCACTTAAAAAAGTTTAAAAGTGAAGAGGTGAATAAATAAAAAAGAGAACAAGTGAAAGTGAAAAACTGAAGAAATATAAAAGCGATTAGTCTTTACTTTTTTGACGATATTAAATGATTGTTCCCTTATAAGCTCTCAGTCTGTATCTCAGACATTATTAGTTTCAAACCAATGTAGTTTTTGAAAGACCAATTTCAAATCTGACTACTTCTCACAATTTTACACTGAGAAATTTATGATGTGTAGAAGATCCGACCTTTTTGTTTCTCCATGTCCTTCAATGTTTTTCAGATGCGTTTGCAGTTCTCTTAAGTCGATTTGATGTTTTTTGAAGGAATTAACAACCCTAGTCACTTGCTCTACGATCCCATGTTGGTTTCGGATCAAGTCTGGTATAATATGACGTTTTTCGAGTGCTGGTTTCAGGTTCAAAAGTGACATATCGCTTTATAAAATATTTTTTGAGAAATGTTGGTTTCTCATAATCTCGATTAAGATGTAAGAAAGAAGTTCTATAACAGATGGACCCAATAAAGACATATTTACGATTTTCGAAGAAAATTTCGATGCTAACTGTGTTTAAATCTTCATCATCCAAATAAATAAATACCTATTTTGACTATTTACCATAAAGCACACCAAATAGTCTTTTTTTCAGAATACGCCGGCTGGTAGTAAAATTCACATGAATTTGGCCCAAATGCGACTCATCGTAGAATATGATCTGGAATGAAAATTGCATGAAAGAAATTATTAACTTGCATTCTTGAGTTAATTGCATCACTTTTTCTCACTATTTCATCAATTGTGAGATCATGTTTTGGTGAGTTTTAAGGGTTTATTGCAAAAGGGTTTTGATAAAGCTTCCAGACTATGTTTCCACCGCAGAAGGAGACATATAACTGAGACCTCCGTTCGAAAAACTGCATCGTCATATCGATACCGATAAACTGTTTTACTGGTCGTTTTGTAACAAATTACAAATACCAACAACAATGAGCTTTTCAACATGTTATTTAAACAACTTGAAGCTTTTTATAACATTTTTAATATTTATGACAGTAACAAAACTAATTAGTTTTCAATGAACTAAAGGAATAAAGTTCATTTCCACTAACCTGTGAAAAAGTGAAAAAATGAAAAAATGAAAAAATGAAAAAATGAAAAAGTGAAAAAGTGAACAAGTGCAGAAGTGATTGGCCTTTTCGTTTTTTAAGAAAATTATATGATTTTTTCCTATAAGTTGTTGACCGTCAATGTTATTCAGATGAGTATGCAGTTCGCTCATGTCAGTTTGAAAATTTTCTTCATATAGGTGTGTTTGATGAATTTTACAGTCATGGGCACTTCCTCTAGGGTCGCTTGTTGGTTTCGAAACCAAAATTTATGCTGTGGTATAATATGAAGTTTTTCGAGTGGCAATTTCAGTTTCGCAAGTGGCATCTTTTCATACAGCTTAGAGGTTGTATTTACCATTGATAAAACGAGATTGATTTCTTTCTTCTTCCAGGCTTATGTATCATTGCTATTTGAGATATTTTCTTATTTTTCGGGATATGTCCAATTCTTATAAACACGTTAAATATGTAAGATAATAGTTATATAAAAGGTTGTCCAATTGAGACGAATTTAAGATTTTCGAAAAAAATTTTGGTGCTAGGTTCAAATCTTCATCATCGAAAAAAAACACGCCGGCTGGTCTTGATATTCACATGAATTTTCGTTGGCCCAATTGCGACAGTCCTGTCAAATGAGAAATGCACCTCATCGAAGAAGATGATCTGGTATGAAACTTGCTAATTTATAAGCCTGCTTTCTTGAGTTAATTGCATCACTTTTATCTCACTATTTCATCAATTGTGAGATCATTTTCTATTTAAACAATTTGAAGCTTTTTATAACATTTTTAATATTTATGACAGTAACAAAACAAATTAGTTTTCAATGAATTAAATGAATGAAGTTTATTTCCACTAACCTGTGCAAAAGTGAAAAAGTGAAAAAGTGAAAAGGTGAAAAGTGAAAAGGTGAAAAAGTGAAAAAGTAAAAAATGAAAAAGTGAAAAAAAGTAAAAAAGTGAAAAAGTGTCATTGGTCTTTCTTTTTTAAAGAAAAATAAATGATTTTTTCCTACAAGTTGTTGACCTTCAATGTTATTCAGATGAGTATGCACGCTCAAATCGGTTTCAGGATTTTCATATAAAGGCGTGTCAAACCTATCAGAAAGTTGTGAAAATAATATTTTCCTGATAGCTGCGTTTGATAAATTTTACCGTCATGGGTATTTCGACAGTCTCGATTTCAATGAGAAATGCACCTCATTGTAGAAGATGATCTGGTATGAAAATTGCGTGAAAGAAATGATTAATTTGCTTTCTTGAGTTAATTGCATCACTTTTATCTTACTATTTCATCAATTGTGAGATCATGTTTCGGTGAGTTGGGTTTGTTGCAAAAGGGTATTGTTGCAGCTTCCAGACTATCGTTAAGGTTTTGTGCCTCCACCGCAGAAGGAGACATACAACTGAGACCTTCGTTAGAAAAACTGCCTCGTCATCGATACCGATAAACTGTTGTACTGTTCTTTTTGTAACAAATTACAAATACCAACAACAATGAGCTTTCCAACGTGTTCTATACTTAAACAATTTGAAGCTTTTTATAACATTTTTAATGTTTATGACAGCAACAAAACAAATTAGTTTTCAATAGTTTATTGGTTTATGTGTTTGGTTTCCCACTCAACCCACAAAATATTTATAATGAACTAGACCCTAAAATTAAGCAAAATAACCCAAATTAGTGATAAACTTTTTGTAATAATTTTATGATTAATAATCATGTAGCTGTTAATTATATTGTCACTTATTCAGCATTAAAACTATTTTTTTTGTTGTTGTTGCTAAATTTATTAATTTTTAATTATAGTTAAAAAATAGTGAAAATAAATAACTTGTATCCTCATTTTGTGAATCACCCCTTTGGTTTTTAGGATATACGAGTATTTATTCAATTTAATCGAGAGTCATCAAAAAAAATAAAAAGGATTTAGGGTTTCGACTATATATGTGCTTTCGAAAAAATTAGGTCAAATTTTGCTTGTCTTAATATGCTCGTAAATTGTAAGGATTGTATACGATACGAGTACGTAACCCATAAAAAATAAGAAACTTTAAGTTTTAATTTTATTATTTATTCATATTATTAAAAAAATATAAATTATTATATCCATCTTTCAAAGATGGTGTTGTTGGTTTTGATAAAGTTTATTATTTTCTTGTGGTTAATTAGCTGGAAAATAGATTGAATATTTTGTATATAGCTTTTTGACTCTCCTCTTTTTTCGAAAGTTTATTGCCATCGAAAAAAATTTGTTAATTCAATTTGGGTATATGGTACATTATGTGAACGTAAGTTTGTCTAAATTAAAAAAAAATCATACCACAAACTATGAATTTGATGTTTTAGAACGTATAAATATTGGTTAAAAAGCTCCAGCCATGGCAACAATGTTATAAAAAGCATTAATCAAATTATACTGAACGTCTAGACGTTTGAATATTAAATTAAACATTAATTAATGACACAAGTCTCTAGACCATTTTAAACGTAACAATAACAAAGCTTTTATCGGGAATTTTACTCTCGACATTTAAATGTAAACCAAAGTTGATGATTTGCAAATATAAAATAAAAGGATTGGGCAGCAGGGCAACCGTATGATAACTATGCAAATGTGTCGTATCAATGTCACATTTAAACACAATATATATTAACAACATAAGCATAGTTCATCCAATTGAAAATCTTTTGGGTCATCCTCCAAAGAGATCACCAAAATCTTCAACTTAAAATATATTTCATTACGAAAATGCGTGTTCCGAGCTTCGCGAATAAATGATAGAAATAAATTTGAGATGACACCTAAATCTATATGATCGAGAATATCAGTGAGTCAACTGTCTTTTGAAGAACAGTCATCTAAAAGATTAAGTACCTGCGCCAATTAGCATCGTTGGAATATCTAATTATTCCACTATACAATCGATTATGAAATCGGCTACGGCAGTTGAGCATAAACGTGCATCTCTTAGCAATGGGGTCTGGAAAATTATTGTGGTGGACTCTTATACCTATAGAACTTAAGCTATGATGCTAAATGAGGGATATCAGTGGCTTACCTATGAGGTAAACATAGTTGTTCAATAAAGGTTATGGCTAGTGGTATTTATCCAAACTGCGCTAAAGAGGAAATTATCGAAGATCTCAAGAAAAAATCGAAACCGAACAAGGAGTTCAAATCACCATTTAAGCTCACTTTCAATATAACAAAGAAAGAGTGGCAACACGTACCATGAGAGTTAAAATAGATCCATTGAACAAAATAGTGGTAACATACCGGAATACAAAAAATGTCAAAGTTCCAACCATACTCAGAAATATTGTTAAAGAGATGCTGGACACGTAAAGTGTGCTGGTAAACATCACGCTCAAGTATTAATGAAGATCTACCTGTAAAATGTATTTATTGCTTACAGCTACATGCGGCAAATTACAAGGGATGTGAAATAACTACAGAGATAAATCGCGAAAGCGGATGGGAACCAAATAAAACGAGAGAACCGAAACTTTACACGCAAGTGGTAGTGCCGAAATCAATAATTTCAAGGAGCCCTGAGAATATTACCGTGCCTCAAACGATACACATATAACATTAGACTAGCTAAACAAGAGTAATGTCTTGAAGCACTAAGTGATAGGCTAGACAAGCAAGCCTCTCTAAATGAAAGGATTTTCATTCTGTATTAAAATGTCTCAAACAGCAATAAATAAATAAATAAGATATATTCTGTTAAAGCAAGACAATTGCACATTATTAAAATCATTTGGACCTTTTTGAGAATCGGATATTATTATACCCCAGTTGGTACTTCAGTCATCCGACTGGACAATCCATCCTCTTCGAAGGCTGACCCTAAGAATTCTGGGGAGGGCCAAATAGTGCAAGACAGAAGTGATGCCACCGGAAATTTACACTGTGAGCAGCGGAACCCAGTGAAAAACCTATTGACCTATAAAATGAAAATATGGATCTCTTAGGGAGGCAATTATTTGCCAAGCTAAGCGAAGAAATTAAGTATCTTAAGCGAGAGAATGAACTTCTAAAAATGAATCGAGATGCTAAAGAACATAGCGAACCAGAGAGTTTTGATCCAGAGAAACTTAACTATTCCACTGATGAGGATGAATTAGAAAGGGAAACGAACTGGATCCTTAAGAAGAAAAAACAGTCCAGACAGAGTAAGAAAAGAAACGCTGAATTGTCACCTGAGATTGATCAACTTAATGGTAGTGGAACTTCAAGTACCGAACCGAAAGTTGTCCAACCCAATGTCAATCAACCAGAAGGTAGTAAATCTGCCAGCAACATTGCACCAAAACTGGTGGAACCGAAAGAAAAACCACCCCCACCAATAAATATTGTGGGCCTGAACAGTTAACCAAAAATTCAGTCTATAATAAAATCGGTTACTGACAAAGAGTATAAAGTAACAGTTCTAGTCCTATAGAACATTATGTATGAAATAGAATGCTGAAAAGCATCAGTGGTTTACCTATGAGAACAAACAGGCTCGACCTATCAAAATTTATGGCAAGAGGTTTGCATCACACGTGCTCAACTCAAGAAATGATGGAAGACTTACATAACCAAGGCCTTCAAATACTAGATGCTGTGAATATCGTTAAAAACAGAGAACAGAAAACCAGGAAGGAAACTCAACTCTCAGTAAAAAAGGACTCCCTCTTTTTATGCTGGTATTTGATAACTAATAGAATGTTCAAAACATTTATGGTACAAAATCAATTCTTCAAATGAAGGTCAAAATTGAACCAATGAGGAGAACCAAAACACGCATACCCCAATGCAAGAAATGTCAGGGATTTAATCACACCCAAAGATATTGCAGCCGGGATCCGAGATGTGTAAAATGCTCAGGTAAACATATTATCCAGGCATGTACTATTGGGAGAGATGTGCCAGCTAAGTGTATAAATTGTAAGAGTCAACATCCGGCCAATTATCGAGGATGTGAGGTTGCTAAACAACTACAAAAATTAAGAGATATATAACGAAAATAACCACAAAATCATGAAATTCGAAGGTTTCAAACCTCGAATCAGATGGATCCAAATCCACAACCAAGAAACGCAGGGCAAAGAAGAACATTTGATCAGGTACATTCGCTTAACGTATCATACCCAATGGAAGCTACAGAGTTGGTAAGAGAAAGCGACGGGTTGGTAAAACCTGGTAAATTAATCGAACACCGGAGAACAAAACAATTCTTAACAATTTATGTAACAATCATAAGTCCCTGTAGAAGTTAAAATAGAATCAATCAACAGATATCTACTTAGCCTAACTGATGAAAAAAATTCTGAAAAAAATTAACTGTGGAAGGCGATGAAGGGACTTTAAAGACCGAAAATTCAAGTACCTCCACTTAAAAAGGAAGATGGGACCTGGGCAAGAGGTCACAAAGAGAAACCTTCCAACCGCTACCAAGACAAACTGCCAATGAAAATATAATTCCAATTCACAAGCTGGATGAGTTCGATATACCGCCAGTAACTGTCAAAGAACTAAAAAAAGAAGTGAAAAGTAACATGAATGCTAAGAAAGCCCCAGGGTATGACTTGATTATACTTGCCAAATTATCAAAGCTCTGCCAGATAAAGAATTTCGTAAGCTGCTACACATAAGCAATGCGACCTTTCGGTTCTGGTGCATAGAAAAACAAATATAATTGAAAGAACGTTAGAACATAAATAAGTATGCTCAAGCATATCCCTGAACGTCGCGCAAGCATTCGATAAAGTTTGGCACAGTGGTCCGGAATACAAGCTGCATAGAGATCTGCCGAGGCAATTTTACGCCATACTAAGTCTTATTTATCCAATAGACATTTTCGAGTGAAATATGAGGATGAACACTCTGAGCTAAAGAAAATCTCTGCCGGTGTCTCGCAGGGGAGTGTATTAGGACGAATCCTGTATTTAATATATACAAGAGACATACCAACCACAAATGAAGGAACCATAGCCACCTTTGCAGATGACACAGCCATTATGGCGATTGGAAGTAATGTTGCCGATGCAACGAGCAAACTCCAAAGGATGACCAATGTGGTTTATAACTGGATAAAGTGTTGGCGAATCAAGCTTAATGAGCCATATGCAAATACAGGTAAATATAAAGAAAAACTTAACATAAAGTTCAGAAAAATGTATTGGCTCATAGGTAGAGGCTCTGAGCTTACAATTCATAATAAGCTGCTGCTATATCGAAAAATTCTGAAACTGATATAGACCTACGGTATACAACTTTGAGGGTGTACCAAGCAAACAAACGCCAAAATGATACGGACGTTTCAAAACAAGGTTCTTCGTAGCATCGTCAATGCTCCGTGGTACATAAGAAATGAAGACCTTCACAGGGAACTTCGGATGGAATACATCAAAGATGAAATAAAAATGCATGCAACAAAACATGAAATAAGGCTCGAGGAACATGGAAACCCCTAATATTCGCCATATGATAGATAACCCTATCGCTGAAAGAAGACTTCAAAGAACGAGGCCACTTGACCTAGTGAACTTGCCAAATTAAAGTTAGTAAATTGGTTTAATTAATTATGGAACTAACCAGTGGGTTACATCCCAACTAAAGTGAATTGTACTGGAAACATAAAAAAATTGGTATTTGAAAGAAAAATTGCTAGATGAGCGCAGTCCCAGTCGCAATAAAAATAAGCAAAAAAAAAATTACTTGATCTTACAGACTTCTTTCTCACTAAAGGTATAGACGATAATAACATCTACCTAGAAAGCAGCGACTAGTCCACCCTGGCTAACAAATAACAGAACCGGCTGGGGAAATTTTCAGAAGTTGATTGAGGATAATATTAATCGCCAAATATAAATCCGATACAGATAGACGGAAAACTAGAACAACTTAACAGCGTCACACAAGTGGCGTTACATGATTGAAACATACCACCAGTACATAAAGTGGACAACTATAATATAGCACCAGTCACATTGCAAGAACTAAAAGAGGAAATCAAAACCAACCTAAGTGCAAAGAAATCTATTCAGACTTAAACACGTTCCAAATCACTGGAAAGTCACTGAAGTAATCATGATACCCAAACCAAACAAACCATTAAATGACAAAAACTCGTATAGACCGATTGTTAAGACGAGCTCAACAGTAATTTATACAAAAACTACAACGATTAATAATTTATGACTAATCAGCATTTATAACATTGTTATAAAATTGCATTTATAAAATGCGCTTATTGCATTTATATTATATATCTTCATTTCTTATATTTTATATCTTACATTACTATAAGAATTTTTTCTATAGTCAGTTTTTGCTGTATAGACAATTTTTCCATATATAAACAGTAAAATTTATAAAATAAATATCAGATAACAATTAAAACACCAACCTAATTGTTCTTTTACTTAATATAATTAACTTGGCCTCACCCGTAGTAACCAAGTTAATTATTAATTCATAATATCTTGTATATTTAGAAATAGTGGTCCAAGCCCCCACCAGAGGTAAGCGCACTATTCCCTAAATATATAATTTCTTGTGAATCTACACATTCCAATCTGTGATTGGAATTGTTCATGGTCCTTCGAGCCAACAAAACAACATATTTGGCGAATTTGGAGAAAGTAAGAAACTCGAAATCTTACCTCATCAACCCTAAAAATGGAGAAGTTGCTTGAAAAACAAGAGGAGACAGGCGACAAGATAACAACACTTGCCAAAAATTACTACAAGGATGGAGATAGTCGAAAAACCAAAAGCTATCTTGAAAGAAAGATAGAAGAAGTGAAAAAACTATACTCCGCATTTCTTGCCACAGATGACAAGATAATAGCGATGGATCCTCCTTTACAAGAAGATCATCAGTATAGAGCAACACGAAAAGTAATTGCCGAAACAAACGGCAAATTACTTGCCGAGATGCGTCATCGCCTGCACAATGGACCTCCGCTAACACCAACAGCTTTGTCAACACCATTGTCTAGTCTGGACAACATGCAGCTCTTCGAACTTCACAACAAAGAGTTATCAAACAATGAGCCAGCAGAAACACCGCCACCATCCACAAGTATGGACTATCAACAGCAGCTTGAGAATCGCATATTACCAATCAAAGGGTTGTCTCATATCAACCAGAAAATGCTCAAGAGGCAAGATGTTCTGATGAGGAATATGTACCGAAAAATACATTCCATCGAACAAGCATTAGACGACGACCAGAGTACAATAGAATATATGAATCTCAAAATAGAACAATTGTCCAAAGAAATAGGGATAATTGATCAACAACAAATAGAGATTCTAGTAGAAATGGAAGAAGAAGAACAAACAAGTAATTACTTCCAAGACAACCACTATGAAACTCTTAAGGACAGAGTGGACAGTGTAATAATGCGATTACAACGCAAAAATAAGCATTCAAAAATAACAACAGCTTCTGAAGACCACAAGGTACAGTTACCCAAAGTACAGCTACCAACATTTTATGGCGATTATGAGCAGTGGAGCTCGTTCAACGACATATTTACTGAGCTCATTCACAACAACAATCAAATATCCGATACAATTAAGATGACTTACTTGAAGTCAACTGTACAGAAGGGGGCGGCCCAGTTAATTAGTCACCTCTCAACAACTGGTGACAACTACAACAAAGCCTGGGAAATATTGCAAGCGCGATACAACAACGATAGATTATTAGCAAACAAGTATTTCAACTCACTGATAACCTTACCATCGATACATGCAGCATCCGCGGGAGCAATTCGAGTTCTGCATGATACTACAACTGAAATACTACACAATATCAGCAAGCTTAATATTAATTCTCCCTTCGAAGCACTAGTAATGTTCATTCTAGGCAAAAAACTAGATCCTGAATCTACTAGGCTCTACGAAACAACTTTAGAAAAACCAAGAGAAATTCAACAATTAACGGGGTTTTTAAATTTCTTGGAAAAGAGATTTCAATCATTAGAAGCTATGGGAATCACAAAGATGACAAACATTCCACCACAGCCAATGGCCCCACTAAAACGTGTACATGCCACAACTGTAAATAGCTAATGTCTGGTAAAAGTATGCCAAGGAAAGCATCAATTGCAGGACTGCAGTCAATTCAAGCTGATGCCAACATTAGACAGAAAGAAACTGGTCAGCGAAACAAACACTTGTGTTCGCTGTTTAACTCAACATCCTAGAAGTAGTACATCAAAAAATACGTGCACATCAACCATACGCTGTATTGTGTGTCAAGGCCATCATCACACTCTTTTGCATGGTAATAACATGGCGTCAAACAACAAGGGAACAACACAAACCCTTATAACTAATCATCAAGGCCTTGTATTAATACCAACAGCAGAGGTCAGAGTTGCTACAAGCACTGGTCAATTCACGACTATGAGACTACTCATTGATTCAGGGTCACAGGCAACACTAATATCATCGAAGGCAGCTAATCTTCTGAACATCAAGAAGAAAAAAGCGCATGTCAACATTTCGGGTATAGGTGGGAATGAGGCAGGAGTCTGTAGACACTCGATTAAAATAAAAATAGTGCCAAGATTCGATGCAAACTTCAGCTTAGACATCGAAGCCTTGATATTAAACAAACTTACACAACAACTGCCTGAAGCTGATATTGATACTGGAGCATGGACCCATCTTAACAACCTAAAGTTAGCGGATCCACACTACAATAAATCTCAACCAATTGATATTATACTTGGAGCAGACTACTATCCAATGGTAATAGCTAACAGTATTATTAAAGGCAATAATCAAGAACCAATGGCACAGAGCACAGAGTTTGGATGGATCATTATCGGCAGCATGAGTAATCTGGACAGTAAGGTGAGAACAACCATGACAACAACAAAATCGATCGAGGAACAACTAAAACTTTTTGTAGAGGTTGATAACATTCCTGACAAAAGAAGCCGCACAGATGAAGAAAATCAAGTCGAAGAAATATTCCAAGCCACATTGAAACGGCATGATGATGGACGATTTATAGTAAAAATTCCATTCAAAGACAATCACATCAAGCTTGGAGAGTCTAGAAGAAAAGCATCAGCCAGACTTCTGCAGATCGAGAAAAGATTTATTAAGGATCCACAATATAAACAACTATATCGACAATTCATGCAAGAGTATATCGATCTAAACCACATGGAGCTAACACAAGAAAACCCAAAAGATGAATTCGAAGAGAATGTATACTACATTCCTCATCATGGTGTTATCAAACCAGATAGCACAACAACCAAACTTCGAGTGGTGTTTGATGCATCATCAAAAACAACTAGTGGTGTCTCATTAAACGACATTATGATGAATGGTTCCAAGCTTCAAGAGGATTTGGCCGACATACTACTACGGTGGAGAAAGCACAAGTTTGTGATAACAGCCGATATCGAAAAAATGTTTCGCCAAGTCTGGCTCAATACAGAAGATCAAAACTACCACCGCATACTGTGGAGGAAGGAGTCTTCTGAGCATATGAAGGCGTATAAATTAAAAACTGTTACATACGGAACCACCGCTGCCAACTACCTAGCTGTTAGGTCACTGATTCAGTTAGCCAAGGAAGGAATGAATACGCATCCCCTAGCAGCTAAAATAATGATGAGCGATTTCTATGTAGATGACTTACTCACTGGGGGTGACAACATTGAGGAGTCACTCGAGATAGTACAAGAGCTACAAGACATTACAGCACAGGGTGGATTTAATCTAAGAAAATGGGCATCCAATTCACCCAAAATTTTACAAAACATTTCTGGCGACCACCAAGCTAACGAATACATTCAAATAAAACTAAATGAATGTATCAAAACGTTAGGTATATTATACAACCCTGCAGAAGATGTGTTTGAATTCGATACAACCGGACTGCAACTTACTAAAAACCAGCCTACCAAACGCTCTTTCCTATCTGATTCATCAAAACTGTTTGATCCTATAGGATGGCTATCACCAATAACTATCATGGCCAAGATAATGATGCAGGATGTATGGAAAACTGGAATAAACTGGGATGAACATCTACCAGAAAAAATAAATACCAAATGGCAGAATTACAAGGCTGATCTGAATGAAATATCAAATATAAAAATTCCGAGATGGATTAACATAACGTCAAGATGTAAAATAGAACTACATGGATTTGCTGATGCGTCCGAGTATGCGTATGCAGCAGTGGTATACGGCAGGACACTGGATGATAGCAGTAAAATAACAACTCAGTTATTAATGTCCAAAACACGAGTAGCACCAGTCAAATCAAAATTAACAATCCCTCGCCTTGAGTTAAACGCTGCTTTATTATTAGTGAAATTAATGAAACACGTACAAGACACCATGAAACTTGAAGATGTAAGCACATATGCTTGGTCAGATTCTACCATAACGCTATGTTGGATTAATGGAGACCCAAGCCGTTTCAAAACATTTGTGGCAAATAGAATTTCAACAATTAATAAAATAGCACCAACAACAATATGGCGTCACGTGAAATCTCATGAAAATCCAGCAGACGCTGCCTCACGTGGCATAACTCCTAGAGAACTCATTCACAATAGCTTATGGTGGCACGGACCGTCGTTCCTGCTGACTATGCCTTTTCAATTGCAGGTCGTGGAGACTTTTCCGGACTTACCATTAAATTCACAGGCAGAGCTGGAAGAAAAGGTAGTGGTAATGGCAATAACAAAGGAACCACATATATTTTTAAATCTATTCAACAAGATTTCTACTTACAATAAAATCAAACGTACGGTTGCATATTGTTTACGGTTTATCAAAAAATGCAAGCAGAAAAAAATAAGCAATGGAGAGCTAACTTGTAACGAACTTAAGAATGCAGATATAACAATTATAAAATTAACCCAAGAGCAGGATTTCGGAAGGGAAATTGCCAGCATATCTAAGGAAAGAAAGCTAGATAAAAATAGTAAGCTAGCGTCTCTTAATCCATATCTCGATGACAATGGCCTGCTACGTGTGATGGGACGTATTCAAAACTCTAATCTGCCGATGGCCAGCAAACAACCTATAATCCTAAATAAAAACAACATAATTACGCAGCGGATAATTGAGGATACTCATAAAAACAGTTTACATAGTGGCGCACAACTTACAATGGCAATTCTGAGGCAAAAATATTGGATCATTGATGGCAAACGAGCCGTAGCACAAGTGATACGAAGATGCGTTATATGTTTTCGACACAACAAAAAGAACATGGAACAACTAATGGGCAGCTTACCTTCATCAAGAGTGAGGCCGGGAAGACCGTTCTCTAAAACGGGAATTGACTATGCAGGCCCTATTCAACTTAGAACTTCCAAAGGTAGAGGCAACAAATCCTACAAGGGATACATCGCTCTTTTTGTTTGCATGGTGACAAAAGCAATCCATATTGAGATAGTGAGCGGTCTCACAACAGAGGCATTCATAGCAGCATACAAAAGGTTTATCTCCAGGCGCGGTCTTTGTACAGATATATTCTCGGACAATGGAACCTATTTTACTGGCGCAAATTCTGTAATGAAAAAGACATACCGTGCAGCTATGACAACACTACCTGACGACATAGCTGCCCTGTTAGCTAATGATGGGACAACCTGGCACTTTATTCCTCCACACACTCCACACTTTGGTGGAATATGGGAAGCAGGAATAAAATCCGTAAAACATCATCTCAAGAGAGTGATAGGAGAATCAACTGTAACATTCGAAGAGTTAAATACTCTCACCACGCAAATCGAAGCCGTCCTCAATTCTCGTCCACTAACTCCACTAACCAACGATGCATCTGATACAACAGTGCTAACACCAGGACATTTTCTGATTGGTGATTCACTAAAAGCTATGCCAGAGGCGATGATTAATAACATGGGGCTAAGAACAAGATGGCACTTGGTGGAAAAGATGGTGCAAGATTTTTGGAAACGATGGTCATCAGAATACCTTCACGAACTTCAACAACGCAGTAAGTGGAAAACCGCCCAACCAAATTTAGCAACAAATGATCTGGTATTATTAAAAGACGACCAACTACCTGCTACAAGATGGAAAGTAGGACGAGTTCTTGACACTAATGCCGGGAAGGATAATTTAGTGCGAATCGTGACAGTTAAATGTAAAGATGCCACGTACAAACGGCCAATAACAAAACTATGTAAACTGCCAATTATTGATGATTCATCACCTAATCAGTCCATTGTATCAATGACCGATTCCACAAGGGCTAGTACAACTTCCATCGAGAACAAACCATTGCCTAGACAACAACCTCACCGCCGAGTCAAAACCACGGGTCAGATGAATCACCTAGCAATAGCTATTCTCTCAGTGTACTGTCTTTGTGGACTCGTGAGCAGTAACATTGAGATTAAACCATTCAACCAATCGACAGGAATATATTTTGAAAAATTAGGTAAATTAGAAATTATTGCTATGGAGTGGACTCTGGCAATTCAATACAACATGAGCAGCTATTGGGATGAAATCAAAAACTACAAGATAGCTCACAATGAAATACAAGCCGCTTGCAATGAGTTATCCGGTTTTCATTGCAACATTCTAGAACAGCTAAATTGGAAATCAGGAATCTGGCTGCTGATAATGAATTGCTACCTGGCAGTAACAAGGAAAACAACGCATTAAACGAGGACTTGGAGATTCAACAGGCATCGTATTGGGGGACATATTCGGGATTCTAACTCAACGTGAAGCCAGTGAATATGAAGCTCGGTTTGAGAGACTAAATAACAATGCACATGAACTATTGTATTTGATAAAGAATCAAACAACCTTGATCGACAACACCGTCAAAATGGTGAAACACAACACCAATCTCACCGCCACATCAATAAACAACTTGATACGGAGGCAAAACCAGTTACGAGAAGAAATGACACAACTTCAAGAATATCGAACATATGAGGATAGGGTTCGCTCATTATTAGTTGGCTTTCTCGAATTAAGCCTGGTGTTAAACAACCTAGAGGATACGCAACAAGGCTTACTTGATTTGATCTATGATGCGCATCATGGGAAAATACACCCCTCAATTCTTGCACCAAGTCAGTTAGAGGAGCAGTTGCAATTGATTCGACAACATGTACCAGCCTCCATCTCCGTTCCAGGACACGATATTCACGATCTCAATCACATATACCAGATCATGAAAATTCGCAGTAGGGTAACGCAACGAGGTATTATTATAGAAATTACTTTACCACTCTCATTCACGTGGGACTACACGCTGTTGCCAGTAGTGCGTGTTCCAAATATTCAGCATGATAATACTCAGTCACAGATTGTAACCTCAACCGAATATCTCGCCATAGATGACCATAGAGAACATTTCGCAACATTGACTAGAGATGACGTAAGCCGTTGTCAAATTTTCACACCAACTCAATTTCTATGTGAAATTTCACCAATTAAGAGCACATTATACAGCCAAGGGTTATGCGAATTAGCCATATTACAACGAAATAAAAACCTCAACACTATGTGCCGCAGCGAGACTATGAATGCAACCAACCATTGGATAAAGCTTCACCAGCCGAATCAATGGATATATGTAGTACCATACGAAAGTACGGTCGATGTAATCTGCAAGCACGTTATCCAACCATACAACTTCAAAGGTTCTGGCCTCATAAAAATTAATCCCGGCTGTATGTTAAGAGATGCGGAATCATTAATCATAGCTGCTGATGCAACTCGTAACAATTTGACGAGACAATTTTACAACTCACATGGGGTATTATTTGGAGGCTCTCATCTAAAGGAATTCACCTCACACATTGTGAATACAATAAAGGTACAACACTCGCTCGAAACAATTACCACGCCATCAACCGACGACATCGAAAACCAAATTGCAACACTGAAGAAATCCGAAGATACCATATCAGATAAAGGCTTTCATCATATTCATCACTATAGTATGATTCACATACTATTCTGGGGCGCATTGATAATTGGAATAATATGGATAATAAGACGCTTACGCAGAAAGGTTACGTCGAAAACGGAGCCACCCTCCCCCCTACCGGGGCTGAGAATGAGTACGGTCTAATAAATAATTACCATAACAACTGTTTTAGCACTAAGAGACCAAAAGCTGGCCCGGGAATATGTTAAGACGAGCTCAACAGTAATTTATACAAAAACTACAACGATTAATAATTTATGACTAATCAGCATTTATAACATTGTTATAAAATTGCATTTATAAAATGCGCTTATTGCATTTATATTATATATCTTCATTTCTTATATTTTATATCTTACATTACTATAAGAATTTTTTCTATAGTCAGTTTTTGCTGTATAGACAATTTTTCCATATATAAACAGTAAAATTTATAAAATAAATATCAGATAACAATTAAAACACCAACCTAATTGTTCTTTTACTTAATATAATTAACTTGGCCTCACCCGTAGTAACCAAGTTAATTATTAATTCATAATATCTTGTATATTTAGAAATAGTGGTCCAAGCCCCCACCAGAGGTAAGCGCACTATTCCCTAAATATATAATTTCTTGTGAATCTACACATTCCAATCTGTGATTGGAATTGTTCACCGATTTCATTACTTCCAGGAAATGGGAGGATAAGAATCGGTTGGTCCCAGTTCATTCAGTCCTTTGATTTTAATACTTCAGGGAACCACTTATTCTAAAGATACTTTGATCTTTTTAGGTGCATTGGCCCATTAGTAGGTTCCACATCTCCTCGTTGCTATGCTGCTGTAGTCATGCTGCTGTAATTCAAATATTTCAACGCTAACATATTCCATGTTAAGATCTCGATAGAGATAGTCATTTCTAATGTACCATGGAGCATTCACAATGCTACGTTATACTTTGTATTGAAATGTTTGTGTATTATCTTAACTGTAGGTTTTTTTTTACAGCCCCAAAGTTAAATGCCATATGTTCACAAAGGTTTAAGGATTTGTTTATATAACAGTAGCTTGTTTTGCGTTGGCGGCTCACAGTTTCTTCCAATACTCCTTTCCTTTTAAACATGCACTTTAAATTTGAGTGTCTAGTGTCATGCCAAGACATGTGTTCTACATGTCTCGGAATGTATTCTACTTTCCTGTAAATTAAGTTGATCTGTGTCAATTTTGGTAAGTTAGCGTTTCTCTTCCAGTTTTTGTCCAAGGGTTCACTGTATTAATAACATTTTGTAGTTTCCGTGTTGGCTCGACCATACTCGTATCAGTAGAAGGTTTAACACAGGGCCAAGCACACAACCTTGTGGGAGTCCTGCCAATATTTTCTTTTGTTTTGTGTACTCCTCTTCCTGTCTCACCCAAAAGTAACGGACATTTATGTAAGACTTAAGCAATACAAAATATTGTTTTGCTAGATCTCGTTTAAGCTTTAATTCGAGACCATATGGTGTCAAAACTTATCAAATGCTTGTGCTACGTCTATAATAATACTGTTGAACCTAGCTCCTCCTCATTGATTCATTGATTTTAGCTTGACTTTGGGTCTGACTTATAACATGATTATTGATATAACTTAAAACTTTGTTTGATTTGCTTTTTGACTTGACAGGCACTCTCCTATGCGGTAGCCTGAGTAATAAAAAACTGATCTGGTCACATAATACTTTACAAAACCAAACCCAGCTCAATCGTTTTTCCCCAATCCTGACGTAATGACATTATTTCAACTATAGCTGGAAAATATGAACAACAGATTATAACATCAATAAAATAATCAATCATCCTGAATACACGACACTACTATAACGACATTGGTCTAGTAAAATTGACGCAACGTGTAGTATTTACACAAAGAGTTCGTCCCATATTATGAGGCTAAGACCGACGAAAATGGTTATACGCGGTCGTAGCGAAAATATAACTGCAATCGGTTGGCAAATTGGATCAACGCTCGAATTTCATCAACTGGAACTAATTGATAACCATCTATGTACGCAATATGTTCGTTCAATTTTAGTGATTAGGTGGGTATACCGGTGCCCCTCTGCTTGTGCCACCGCCTTGAGTTGCAATTGATGAATATTTAAGTTGGTGTTACGATGTATGAGCGACGATGTAACTATGACAGTCCAGAGGAATACAAGCGTCTATGAGTATGTGGATTGGATTGAATATGTTGTTTGGGCAATCGACGATTGAAACTAAAATTGATCGTTTATCTGCATATATTAATGATACAAGCCTAGTTCAAATAACGTCTGAGGAAGCTCCTAATCATCTAATGCAATCATTGCTATCGAAATATTAAAATCTTAGCTATAAGTCCTATTGGTCTGTATCTTACATCACATTTTTTTTTGTTGGTTGGCAGCTACAGAATATTTAGACCGGCGACGGTCCGTTGTGATACCACTGTATCGGCTATACCTCCATGTAAGCCTTTAGTCTATCGACATGGAGGTGAGGCGGCCAACGAATTCTAAACTCAACAGACGATCCAGATGTGATCATTCAAGTTGCCGATCCATGGTGAAAATCACATTTTCAAGCTTTAACTACTGCGCCACCTGGATCATATCTTACATTATATACTGATGACACAAATATAAGATCTTGGTCCAAATTTGACATTCATACAATATATTTGAACGATATTAGCATATTTCATAAAGGTTTGAGATGGCTCAAACGTTTCAATATGATCCTGCGTTGAGTTCAACATAGGTTTAGTCTAATCGATCGCATTCCTCATCTCTTCCGTTCTAAGCTTTTCATTTTAATCGTAGTCATTCTGACAAAATCCAGTCCTGTTTAAAGCTCCAATATGCGCCCATTCAATACAAACAATCACACAACTACGATGTCGATGATTTTGAGATGAACATTGGGATACATTAGGATGACATCACCAGACAGACCACCTGTAACTACAACACTGTTTATGCACATCGCCCAAGGATTGTGTGCCTGTTGTACTTAAACAATTCTCTGCAGACAAATTACACACGGGCGAACCGTTTGTCACACGGCAACCAAAATATAATTCAACACAAGTACAAATAAATTTGAAACTTTTCCAATTAAAAGTTAATAAATTATTAAATTATTATTTTATTTATTCGTAATATATTTTTTTTTATACAGTATACGATTTTCTTCAGGTACACGAGTGTACAGATGAAAAGCGACAGAAAATCATGACAATCAAGGTAACATTATATATAATATATAAGTATATAGGACGACTTCGAAATGGATTTCCATCACTTAGTTTCTTATTTGTGTGTTTAATTTGAAACTTTTTAATTATAAAGATACAATTATAAATAGGTGCTTTCGAAAAAGTTATAGAAATTTTTGGATTAGCATCAAAACCAGGTATATTGTATATTGAGTTCCGAAAAAAGTTTCTATCAAAAATCGATGCACAAAAAGCCAGTGCTAAAAGCAGCACAACCAGTGGTAAACGAGACGGAAGCACAAATAAACCACAAATAAAATAGTTTTCAGCACATCAGGCCTCAAAGATACGCTGGAGAGTTATCAATGGCCATAAAACGACACCAGATGGTATTTTGCACCATTCATTCAGGTGAGAATGGTCATGGGAATTTTTTATAATCAACACAAGTCGTGGGTTGATAAAATTTAATCGATTAACGCTATGTGTGCATGATGCAGCAGGTGCCTGAAAATAATTTTTTGCGAATTCCTAATATAGTGCATACAGTTAAAGGCGAGTATACAGCAATTTTTGAAGACAGATCCACCTTGCAGATGACCGTTCATCATTGACCAACTTGTTTCAATTTAATGAATAAATAAATGAGTCCCTTAATCCAGGGTTTGGAGTTCCATGAAGAAAAGGGTAAACATTCAAGAATATCACTTAGTATGGTGTAAAAACGACCAACCAGGTTGCACAGTGGCTAAAGAGCTGCTTCGTGGTGCGGGAGTTACCGGATTTGAATCCCGATATTGGCAGGATGCGAAAAGGTTTTTTTTACTTTATCCTTGCCTTCATTCCTTCATAACTTTCTGAGAGTTATAATAATTACTAAAATAAACTTAACACCAATATCCTTGACCTCCTGCATCTTTTATTAATATCTCTTGTCAAGCTGAATATGTCTTGTACCTAAAGATATGCACCAGCAAGTTTCCTATATTTGACGTCTTGCTTCAAACAGATTAGAGGTAGGCATAACTCACTTGAATATGTCAAAGATATGAAGAGTGATAATCATGCCTCTCGAATATTAATCAATGCTTGAGTCCATACACCACAGAGAGACCAAGGCAGTTGCATTATGAGATTGAAATTAACTGTTTCAAAATTTTGTCGGATTAAGGAACCGACCATAAACCTTGCGTGGGGAGATACACATCGAACGCAGACCATACGTAATAGCAATGCTATGGTAGACATTTCCAATACAGACGTCAGAGCATTAATAAAACAATCTCAATCATTATCAGATTATCGACTGTTCGGATGATGGCTAATTATATGACATCAAGTACTCCAAGGCAGAAAACAAATAAAGTCTATTACACGCAGCTTTGCATACGTGCGGAAAATACGTATTTGTAAAAATGTCGATTGGGGTCATGATCAATACCTGATGATTACCTGACAAGTTCCAGCTGTAGCTCGATATTCCTGGAGCCTTATATACTTTATTGGGAGGAGCTGCTACAATCCCGAATAATAAGTCTTAAAATTATAACTGTACAACCCGGAAGAGCTAGGTGTCTTTTCTCTCTCAACGCTTTGGCACTGGCACTGGCATGACTTAATGGGAGTAATAAATCGATAAGGTTGTTCGGGCTACAGTCTCAATATGATGTTGCCTAAAACGACGAATTATTGTCAAGGTCAGTCTTTAAACTAATCAAAGCTATTCCACAACTTTCTGACGATTCAAAGGCAAAAACAATATTTCGAGAGACGTCTGGGTATAGAAGCACATAAACTGTATGACAGTGTTCGAAAGGATGGACGTTTTAAAAACAGTTTTGAATCATCACCCTTGATCGATTATTATTTCAAAAGGTGTACATTGAGACAAATTCTTCGATTGCCTATGAACCCTTTGATGGTGCAGAAAGCAGTCCAACTACATACATCCCTGTACAAATATTGAGTCTATCTAAAATTGGACTGTTGGTATAGGCAGAGTTCAACCAGACCGTATGAGTATGTAAGACCCGTACATAGTATTGACCAATGTGAAACTACCCCATTTTGTGTTGTAAACCCCATACCGATTATTATGCTTGGATACATGTGCCACCCACCTTATGCTCATATAATGTAAAAATGTAAATTAATGGATTAAATTATGGCATTATACAAAGTAACCAACAAATAATATTTTATTGCCGCAATACATAATTAACATAATAGCATAATAACATTATAAAACATAATATAATGGTTACAATTGTAATATGAAATTTTTATGCTAACAACTCAGCTGCAGTGTTGTTGCATTGTTATTGTTGAAAATTTTTAACCAAATTGATTTTTTGGTTCCTTTCATTTATGTTTGTAATGCTTTTATGTATACATATATGCTTTTATGTACACACATATACATATATAAATAAACACGAAGCATAATTATAAATTATGTATTGGGTTTTCAATAATATTAATGCTGTTAATAGTAGGTTTAACTATGGACTGATAATGTATGTGGGTTACATCTGCATGCTTGACGGCTCACCACGTTACTAACCGCACTGTTGCTATGTGACGTTCCCAATTTGATTACGATTGAATTGGATTAAAATTTCATGCGTCATCTCCGTATACCAAAAACGGTGATAAGTTCATAATCAGCGATGAGCATAATGTTGACTTCCTGATGTTGTCATCTAAACTCAACAAACTGGTTTTGGGGGCTTTGCAATGCGCAGTAGGTAAAAATACTCTAGTTTATAACAAATGTCTCAATATGCTTAGCCTTAATGATCGAAATTGGGCAACTATTACAGCAATATACCCGCCATTAATTTTGAAATCTGGGCCATGCGTTATTGACTCATTGTGCCATCGTAGGAAATTCAAAAAATTTTGTTGCCTTACCAAATTATTTCTTTACTAGAACGTACTTCTCTATCGAATCTAATTATTTGATAGACCCATCCATAACTGTAAAAAATACAACTCTTAAAAATGAGTCGATTCGGGATACATAGAGGACCAAATAGGAGGAACATAATTTGGACAAGATTATTGATTTTTTGTCATACAACAGATGAGGACAACCGCCCAGATGGCGCAGTGGTTAAAGCTGCGGTAGTTGGAGCGGGAGGTACCGGGTGTGCGAGAGGTATCTGTGGTGTGAATGAACTCAACTATGACCCCCGGTTGGAGTGCAGAACTCATGGGCCCGACCCATCTTCCATGTCAGCACTATAGGTTGGCATGGAGCTATGCAATGTGCAGATGGTTAGGAAAATCTAACGTATACTAGTAGAGAGTGTCTTGAGCCCCAAAACAGAATAAAGATACAAAAAAAAGAGAGATGTGGACAATGTATGGTGATTCAATATGGAGGTTGTAGGGCTCTGAAGATATTTTTGATTAGAACTAGATGATGCTGGTTGTTAAGAAAACCGATCACTTGATTCGAGTTAGATCGAAAAATAAATTCAAGATTAACACTTCAAGTATACGTAGTTGGTTTTGATGTACTCATGTTTCTGTCTCGGCACAAGATATATTTTCTCGGCACAAGATCATAACTGGACTGATATTGCGTGTACGGTATAGAAGAACAAAAAGAAGGTTTCGAGAACAAAGTTTAGTTTCTTCTTAAAATTGTTCAGATTCGCCATTTCATGACGTGATCCGGCGAGCTTTTCAAACAGTTGATTGAGTTAGACTTACTAAACTATTTAAATTCCTTAGAAGTTTCATTGTCAGATACATTGCTGGATGCTCACTTTTATCGATATTTCCGAACTAACAGTATCGCCGAGCAAATAATATCATTATTGCACCTCTCATCTGCAGTATAGTTTGTTCCAAGCATGTTTGGTAGGACAACTCAAGTGTGTGTATGTGAAGTAATACGATTTGAAAGCTTTCGACTAAAATATAATAAGAAATGAGGTCTTGACTGTTTGCCATTCATTTTGAAGAAAATCGAAAAGTTTTGGAAAAAATTAATTCAGTTCACTTAAGTAATCGTGACAATGAATTAGCACTGAAGACTTCAATTGGCAAACCCTCCTTCCCAATTTAGATACACCCAATTTATATACACGATAGGGAACAAAAGCTGGAAATGATTGGAATTGATTTCTTTGAGTCATTCGGATATCAATGAGTAAATGGATTAACCGATACCAATCGCTGAGACATCAGCAGCTAAAATGGCTGGATTGATTTGATATTTTGCAGTGAACCAATCCTTGTGTTAGTCTTTTAGGATCTTGATATGTGGTATGAAATACTTTTGGGAATAAATTCTTAAACCAGGTAGAGTTTCACCTTTTTTTTTCGGTATATCAAGTGCCAGGAACCAATTGAGTAGTGCCATCACAAAATATACCATAGATTCAACCCCAAGAACGAAACGCCTTGTCTTTAAATTTTTTTTCTTAATTCTACAACCAACCCGCTCCCCTGAAACCAAAATTGTAAAAAACGTTATGATTGGGTGACCTGTCGGTATTTCAAAATCAGATTGCAAACCATCTTATTTCAGACTCAAACGGGGCTGAATATGGTGGCATTGAAGTTAGTCATGCAAGCTGAGCCAATCGATCCAGAACGTATAAATGTAAATCCAGCACGGCATAGGTTAATGTTTAATTCTGATCGCCGTTTTCGAAACAACTTCAGTGTCGTCCACTGACTTGGCTTTATCTGTTTTGGACCAGTGTTCAGTTAAAAATTGGTTAACATTAACGAAACCACACATGACATGTTACTGATGGGACTATAAAATACAAAAACTTTTATCTTTTGGATTTTATGGCAAAGCACTTGAATGAATTTTCTAACGAAGACCACAAGGAGATAGGTTCACTAGAATATATGATTTCAAAGATTATGGTTGAAGCTTTTCGCACTTCATATAAATGAAAAAAAAAATGGTTGCCCAACATTGTCTTTACTAGTGCTTGCACTCGGTCTTTTAACGCTGCTTACCCATTTGTTAAGCCGAGGGGTAAGCAAACACCGGGGTGGTGGTCCAAGGAACTGGGGACCTATCGAAAAACATGAAGGATAGCCTCTAATAAAGTCAAAAGTACGATAAAGGCTCAAGATTCTTAAAAGGAGAACTTCGAGGTATACAAAAAAGAATTGAGGAAGGTCATGAAGGCTCTTCTGCGATAAAGTAGAGAAAGTCTCCGAGACCTTTCGTCTTCGGAAGAAAATGTCTACTAATTCTTCCAGTCCCAGCTATTTAATGAAACTGGATGGATCCTGAACTACTTCTAGTGAGGAATATTTGAAACTTCTCATCGAAACCCGCTTTCCAGTAAGCTTCGACGATTTGACAGAGACTAGTACTCATCAAAAATCATACTCACTGCGCATAGAGGATATCATAATCAACGAATTTATCCTACGGGCACTTAACCCTTAAATACCCATTGTATCTTTAAAGATACATCTATATTTTTCAACCATATTTCCTGGTAAATCACCGAAATTAGATCGTAAACAATTTTTTTCTGTTTAATGTACTTCATTCTATCAATATATATACCATTTCTTTTGTTATAATTGTTTTTTTCTCGAAAGTGTTTGATGTTTGTTGGTAGTTTAATGTTTTTTAAATCAAAATCAAAACAGTGTTTTTGTATCATAAGATTAATAATAAAATTATACAATTTAAAGTGATAAAAAATTCTGGTAAGTGTAATTGTGCAAAATGAAGTGATATTATGGTATTTTAGTGAAATATTTTGTGTTTTTTGTAAAATATAGACAGTTAAATAGTTGTATCTTAAAAGATACACTAGGTATTCTGTATACATTTTCGTTTTAAGTGTAAGTTTAGGTTTTTGCTACGATTTTTCGTATTTTTATTCACAGATATGGCAAATGTTTTCAAAATTGACCTTTGCACGCTTACGGAAGATAAAGTTCAAGAACTTATCTTTAATGGCTATGATAGCTCTGACGATTTAGATGATGATGGTGATGAATTGCCTACAGACCTTCCCATCATCTCAGAGGAAAATTCGCAAAATCTCCTTAACATGCAGATAATAGAAAATGAAAATGAAGATGTTGAAAATAGTTCTAGTACATCAACAGCTATCGATTCTGATAGTTCTTCGCAACCAGCTTCATTACACACTGATCGCTGGAGTTCATTTCCATATAAATTTCGTGATGTGATAATTGATCCTAAATCAATGGCCTTGCAAAAAATATTATGGAAAAAGCAAAATTTGGTTTATAATGAGGAAGAAATCAAGTTTAGAGGGGATTGTGCTATTCCTGCCAATGTACAAGAATTGGAAACTCCGTTTCAAGTATGGTCGTTCTTTTTTCCGGAATCTTTGGAAAAAACTATTGTGGAAGAAACAATTAAATATTCAGGAAACAATGAGTCCTTTCAATTTAATGTATCTGATTTACGCAAATTTATTGGAATACTTTTTTATATGACATATCACAATCTCCCAAATGTAAGAGACTATTGGTCTGATAATAATCACCGTTGCGTAAATATTATTAAACATCAAATGAGTCGAAACCGGTTTGAAAAAATCCGGCAATATATACATTTTAATGATAAAAGTAAAGCACCTACTCGTGACGATCCGAATCACGATCGTCTTTTCCTACTCAGACCCGTAATAGACGAATTGAATAGTACGTTTGGAAGTATTCCGAAATTGGATAGATTATGCGTTGATGAACAAATGTGCTCATCTAAAATTGGCCATTTCATGAAGCAGTATTTACCAAACAAACCTAAAAAATGGGGCTTCAAATTTTATAATCTGTGTGACACAATGGGATTCGCATATAAATTTGAAATTTATACTGGAGTATCTGAAGAACCTGCAGACGATGAACCTGATCTTCAAAGCTGTGCGAATATTGTTGTCAGATTAGTTCGTGAAGTGCCCAGTTTTCAAAATTACATAATTTTCTTTGATAATTATTACACAACTGTGCCTTTGCTGTTATATTTGAGAACGCGAGAGATTCTATCTATAGGTACTATTCGACGAAACAGGATTAAGAATACCCGAAGAAAAAGTTATGATGAAATTCGAAAGGGGAACTAGTAGAGAGTATGTGGCTTCAATTTATGGCATAGACGTGACATCACTATCGTGGAAGGACAATCGTATTGTCAATCTTGTTTCGACTTATGTTGGCACGAAACCTTTTTTAAATAACCATCAACTACCTCAGCCGTTAACCGTTAAAAGATTCGACAAGAAAGAGAAAAAAGTGAAAATGATTTCTTGTCCACA